>JANSTU010015998.1:0-14406 GCA_027564075.1 Bolitophila hybrida | reverse complement strand
CATTAATGTTCCGTTATTCCAAATCAATAACCTATTTCAGAAATAGGCTATTAATAGCAAGAGGAACCAACTGATTTAAAGTGCTACGAGTACATTCGAAAAACACTTTGGTCTGCCGACCGGGATTGAACCGGCGACCTCCCATAAATAAAAAAAAATATGAAAATGAAATAATTAAATAAATTGTGCACAATTAAATAATGGCGAATAAATAATAATTACTTAAAAAAAACTGCCCTTGCCAATGGCAAATAGATATTTTTTTGCGGTGGTAAATAATTTATTTCGGTAATTTTTTTTTTTGGTTTACAATTTTTGTTTGTTAATTTTGTAATATTTGTGTGCACGTTTTATGCACATTTATGATAAAAACGATAAGTATGTAACTGAACGAATTAAAATACTCGCCTACCATAAAACTCCATCTATAAAATTCACACAATTTAAAAGAGGCAATAGGTTTAAGCTTATTTGTTCAATTGCCATAAAACTGTCCGATTTGTTTAATCTTGTAAAAATAACCTAGGATAATGATTACACGATAATTATATAAAATGAATATTCAAACAAAGAGAATATCTTATTAGTTGTAAAGTCTATTTGTATAAGATCAATACATCAGATTTCCAGTTAAAACAATTATGTATATTTTATATATTGCGTCCGCGTCCGGTTAACAAAGAGCATTTGTTTAAGTGAATTAAAAAACAAAACGTGGGACTTTGTTTGAAATCACACATAAGACAATCATGTTCATATCCCTAAAGTAACATTTATTATTTTAATATAATTATATTTTACGCAGAATCTTGCTTTTTTCTAGTTTAGGAGTATTTAAATAAGACGTTCGTTAGTTTGTATGGAATCGGAACCACCATATCACATATAAATAAACCGGGCAATTATGGGCCTCAATTCAACCACCGAATCGCTATATGGATTTTCCATTACTCCCACGCTCGCTGAACACCGGGTCTCACTTGACTTGTTTCTCTAATTAGCCGCATATTAATTGTGATATGCATACATTGTACAACATTTTTTCGTTGCTAATAATAAATGGTGACGATTCAGTGTATATATACTATATATTTAATTACCGTTTAATCGTCATGATTATAAATGTATTTGCGGTAAGACGAATTTTTAGATAAATATATTGCGTGAGCAGATATTTTATAGACGCATTCAGCCTGCGAGTGCGACGGACGTCATCGACCTAGTTAATGTTATCTACGCGCACATTACGATTACACATTACATTATACATACAAAAATTACACACAGTCACACGAGTGCGTTTCATGTTTACTTGTTTTTTTTGCAACACACATTTTGTTTCGAAACGCATGTGCGCATAGCTAATAAACAAGTGTCTGTATGTCTCTTTAAAATTCAAAGACGCCGATATTTCGCAAAAAAAGTGTTATCTGTATATAATTATTTATATATATATTATATATTTATGTGTTATATAACGAATATATTATCAATTTAAATTATAGAGGAAGCTTTTCTGTTTCTACTCAAGTCGAAAAAAATATATGAAATAGAAATATAAAGTGGGAATGTATACATTATAAATCTTAACAACGAATGCAATCTTAAATTTCGATTGTTTAACTAACAAGTAATTCGTTATTTTGTGTCGTGACGTCAGAATATTCTGACTAAACTGAAAATAATTATATTTATAAATGGAAAATGAGCAAGAGCGGTTTTACGTGGGTGTTTCCAAAAGTCTTGTTATGTATTTTACAATAAAAGTAACAAAGAATTATTGTAATAATATTTAGAAAAGGAATTGAGGCATTTTACGCGAGTTTTTGGAAATTAAAATTCTCATATACTTAAATATTGGAACATAAATCTTGGCGAGCGCACATTGATTGTGAAACGCGACCTGAAAAACAGTAAAACTATAAACATTTAAAAAGAAATCAGCAAGAGTACAGTTTGAATAGAATGAATAACTGTATGGATAGACTCGATTAGGCAATAGGCCAATAACCTGTTCTTCCGAATCATTATATAAACGAATCACCTAATGCCCCAATAGTGATTACAGGATCTAACAAATAAGGACTGAGATCGAAAAAAATTCTAACTTCGAAATGTTATAAACATAAAATTCCCAAAAAGACAAACTAAAACCATAAAGAATTTCTGATAAATTGTTGTTAGAATTTTTCCGCTATGTAAACTTTAGTTTGAGTGAAAAGACGCGAATTAATTGTTTTATTTTCTAAAGAAAATACGCGATGGAGTCAGAAAACTATTGCGAACAAGGCAAAAATTTCACAAGAAACAGTATCAAATTTGAATTTGATAGAGCCTTGAATGTTGCCAGGATTCTGGAAGAAAAAATGGTTTCGTATGCCCACAGAAGTCGAAGAAAATCGTTGCTTTGTTAGAGAAGAATCCAAGGCTCTCGAATCGGAAATTGGCTGCAAAAGCAAGCTGCGGCAAGTATAATACCTGACAGGAATTCCACAAAGAACCTGGAAGCACAGAGCCAAGATAAAAAGTTGAAGTCAATTTTTTTCTCCAAATTCGATTTCTGGGTTATGGACGATGAAACTTATGTATTGTCAAGATTCTCCCAATTGCCAGGTCAGGAGTATTATACCGCAAAAGAACGAGGAAATGTCGAGAAACAATTTAGAACAAACCAAAAGTCAAAGTTCCCCAAGAAGTTACTCGTGTGGCAAGCGATTGGCACTTGTGGGCTAAGAAGACAAAGTCATTAGAAACTGGCACTATTAATGGTAAAATCTATGTGAAAGAGTGCCTCCTGAAAAGATTTCTGACATTTTTAAGAAAACACAGAATTTCTAGCATCTTGCCACTACAGCAAAGTGTCCCTCATGACAATAACATCGAAATAGTGCCAAAGGAAGCCAACCCACCAAATTGTCCAGAGCTGCGTCCTGTTGAGTGATTTTGGCTCTGACCAAAATAAAATTTAAAAAAAAACTATATTCGCATATATAAAAACATAAAATTTCCTTTGATTATTCAGATTATGCATACCTGATTTGGATCTTTTCGATTGATATCTCTGCAGATAAGGCATATTGCAAATTCAGACCATGTTAAAGATGCGATGAAAAACAACGGCTATAAAGGAGCAACCGAGGCAAATCGAGGCTCAAAAAATGTGTATAGGCAAATGTGTTAAAATGCACGAAAATAAAAAAAATAGGACTGGCGTAATAAAGTATATAGACAAAAATTAAAATTAGTTTGGCTTTTAAATGACAACAATTTATCAGCTCGTAAAAATGATCGAGCAAATGAACGTTCGAGCATCTGACCTGCTCTCTTAAACCTTTGGTCGATGGTACAGAGAAGCAGATGAATTTAGCTTTGAAAAAAAAAAATGTTTTATGCTTCATAATCATAGACTTTTACCAACAAGCAATCAAGTGTATTTTTTCAAGTTACATTGTTGCATAGAAATGATGAGCGAAAATATGCTATCAATAAAACAAAAAATAAGATTGTCATTGTGTTCTATTCTTGTACCCCACAAGTCACAAGCTTTGATGACTCTTTTTTTGAGAAATCAAATTGGCTCCTATTCTCCATGAAGTTGGCAGTGTGCCGCAATCAAAACAGATGCAGATTTTCACTGCCAGGAAATTGTGACTCTTGTAATGCTACACCACACCAAATGTATTCTTATGTCATTGAGCCATTTTTTTACAAATACATTCAAGTTGGAACTTGTACAATGATAATTTTTTGAAAAGAATATGTTTTTTGATGTAACGTTTTTGATATTTTTAATAATATATATTTTATTTAAAATGCTTTATTATTATTTCTCGGATTAATCCCGATAAATACTCGGATCGTCGATTTCTATTCAAGCCTAGTAAAAATAGATTTTTTTTGACAATATGTTGTTGTTGTTGATATAACCAAATAATTCAATACAAGCCAAGACGTAGGCAACTGTCAGATAGAAGTGAAATAATTCACAATTTAATTATTTCGAAATGACACAAAACCACCAATAAAGACCGATATATAGTTTTTCTTTATTTTTTATAGTTTTTTTTTTTAAATAGAAAATGTTTATATGTACTTCAAATTTCACGTTTTTATATTCAGTCCTTTGTATACAATCGTAGTAATAACAAATCATTGTCACAGACATATTCGAAAATGGCCAATAGAAGTATTTCGCCTGTTTCGAAGATTGTGTAAACATACAAACTCACACATACTACTACACATGATTTGACAGGTCATAAAATAATTGTTTACGCAAATACATAATATGGAGCAGTTTTTACGATCTGTCAAGCGCACGTATGTGAGTTCGTTAGAGTGTTCGAAAAACGTGAAATATCTCTATAAGTTTTCTACAAAACAAAACAAAAGATTTGAAAAAAAATTATGGGAGCATTTTATGGTGATACATGCCCTGGTATAACCACGATATATAAGTGGTACTGACTGTTTATGCAGGGTAGAGAGTCACTCGAAGATGACGAGAGCCCTAGAAGACCAAAAGATGTGACTGTAGATGAAACTTAATCCGAAAAATTGCACTTTATGGGGCGCAGCTTTAAAAAAAAATCTACAAAATATTCAAAAAATTTCTTGATCATTTTGTAGTACTACGTTTGTGTGACTAAAATTCCTATCACCCTTTTAAGGAGTTTTAAGTTTGTATGAAACTTTTTTATTTGAAGGCATACAAAAAAAAAATCATTACATTACATCACTACATATTACCCTTATCTACCAAAAAAGGAGTTATAAAAATTGTCAACGCCTTTTTGATGTAATGATGCGCCTATTTAAAAAAATATATTTATTTGATTTTTAAATATTTGAATATGTTTCAAATAAAAAAGTTTCATACACACTTAAAAGGGTGATGGGGGGTTTAGGCTCAAGACCGTAGTACTACAAAATGATCAGGAACAAAATGTTATAATAAATAAAGTGCAATTCAGCAATTTAATCAACGCAGGGGTCCAGGCACTGGAATAACATACAAAGGGTGGCAAAAAAATCAAAGTCAAACTCGTCTGAATTGGTTATGACGACAATCTTTTCGGAATCTGAAGTCATTCTTCCGATTGATTACAAAAGTAAAGACGCTACTATTATGGGCGCATACCACGCTGATTCGATTTAGAGAAGAAATAAAGAAGAATTGACCTGGAGAATTGACAAAAGTTATACACCACAACGCGCCGCTTCACAACGCCAGAATTGCAAATAGCAAAAAATATAAATAAGTGCACCGAAATAAAAAATTGTACTTCAATTAATTCAAATATTGTCCACTGATTTTTGTGTTTGCTTCGATCTAAATTATATAATTTAAATTATATATTATAATTTGTACTTATATTATACTTTAACGGAGTATTAAAATATATGAAATAGATTTTTTTTATTTTAAATTATTTATTAATTGTATTTTTACGTTGTTATTGTTCGAATGTAGAAATAGACCAGTTGATTTCAATTAAACCTGTAAATATTGTCTATTACCTAATGGTTCACATTTCACATTAAGTAGAATAATTAAACACATAAGGGTTATAAAATGTATCACACGAACCCGGAAAAGGGTTTTTTCCAAGATTTATGGAATGTAATTAAATTACAGTTTAATGTGCTCATATAACGGCTTATAAACACGTCAAGAATACAAAAAAACCACTTTTGATTTAAAAACACCATGCGACGGACGTAATTTCAAACTCGTATACATACAACATACGTTGTACGTTTGTCTCAGAGGAACGCACGCAAATTGAAAGTAAAAGTTGATCTCAATAATTGTTCGACTGCGGCGTACTTGACTTTGCAAAGCACGCTGGTTTCGGTTGATTGTACTATGTGCACGAGCGCACTTATAAAAAAACAAACATAGCAACAACAACAAAAACAAAAACACAGGCTTTGTTTTTTTTGTTTTGTTTCTTTTATCTGAACTTGAATATTAACTTAAACATGATAGTGAACTTGATTGGCGGCTCTGAAATGTATGATCTTCACCATATAATACGCTCTCGGTAGACCTGCAAGACCGAACACCTGTTCTTCTGACAGTTTATATATTTATACACTATATATTGTATATTATATTTAATTTTTAATTGGACTTATTAAACTATATTTATAAAAAAAGTCGTTTTTTTATTATTAAAAAAACATCAAGCCTTAGTTATTCGTCTAATCCAAGTGATTAAAATCAACGGTATAAAAATACACTAATTACTGGATTTTTTTCACCGTTTTGCAAATCACACAGCACACATTCATTACAATTTAAAGTGTGTGGAACTCAACGAACAGAATACTAATGTACACAAAGAACAAATTCATGTTAACCTTGATTGAATTGCGACATATGTACATAAAAAAACAAAGAATAACTTAATTAATTTTATAAATATGTGTGTATAGAAAAACTACATGTAATGATTGCGAATTCTATATAGATTTTATTGTACAATTTGAATAGAAGAACTTCGAAAGTTGTTTAATTAATCTGAATCAGTTTAAAATATTTTAAAGCATATACATCTCTAGCTCATATTTATATAATTGGGTTTTGATCGATTCAATTGTAATGATTTCTAATCCATTTTATATGAATATTGCAAAATTATAGAGAGGGTTTAAATTAAATGAATAATTTAATTTTCTTAGTCAGAGATGGCACTTGGATTAAAACTGAGCTTTAGTCGAAAAACTATTCCATAAGAATTGGACGGTGTTTGGAGTACAGATAAAATCCAAACTTTTAAAGTATCATATACCTTTAAGATTCAGTTAAAAATGACAAAATGTGTCAACTCGCCAAGTTACAGACAAAAAAAAATAAAAATTCGAAAAAAAGACAAAAAGGCTTTAGCAACCGAAGATCAATGTGGTCGCTTTCTGAAGAAGATCGTTAACGCAGAAACTCGACAGCATCGCCACAGAAGCAAATCGGATTTTATTCAGCATGGTCTAAGGCGATGTACGATTCCCTAGATATTAGACCCCACACGACTTTGGCATAATCTTGAATTGGGAACTGGTCACTAGGTTTCTACAGAAACTGCTGGTAATAACATTGAATTTGATGGATCCTATAATTTGTCGAAACATCTTCATGCTATCAGCTGTAAGAGCGTATTTGAACATCTAGAATCAAACACGAATTTCGGAGAGGCCGGATTGAATCTTAGGTCCAGCAAATTGGCGATCATTCAAGAGCAGAGCAGAGCATCTTTTATCATTTAGTATTTAGACCAAACTCGTTCCATGTCTTTTCTTTTCATTATAAAGATATGATAATTCCTTTCTGAGATATCGGCAATGTCGAGAACACTGCCTTGAAGATGGATATTTTAACGACTCCGAGCCCAACTCTAAAAGACTGAAGAAATACGAAATATTACTTAAGTACCGAAGGCAAATATTGTAATTGGAAACGAAACTTCCTTGCTAAATAGGAAATGAAAGAAAAATATGTAATAAATAATATTTTCGAAGATCTCACATTATGAAAGAACTAAGCTTAGGAAGTAATCAAGAAATAAGGAAACGAAGATTTCAGGCTAAAAATCGAAAGAACAATATTTGAGCAGGAAATGTTCTCGAAGATCTGCGATTATTCTAGAACGAAGCTCAGCAAACAAGAAATAAATGGAAATAAAGTTTCCATGAAATCGTGACATTTAAATTATTAAATGACAAAAGCTGCTATAATAATTTAATTATGAAATTTTGCATGTCTGTACCTGGATTCGAACTCACGGCCTCTGGGTTAAAAGACAGTCACTGCGCCACCGCTAGCACAAAACAACTATAAAATGAAATAATGAACATAAATAAGCTTTTTGATATAGTGTTTCGCTGAATAATTTTCATTGTTAAAGTCACGAATGCATTGCGATAGAAATATACCAAACATTTCTGATGTACTTTTATCGATAAATTATAAACCATTTATTTCATATTTAACTGAACCTAAAAAAAATATTTTTTCATATAAATCCTAAATATCATAAGAAATATATTTTATCATTGAAAATGATTTTGTCGGGGGAACTGATGACACATTTTTGTAACGAAAAACGCAATTTCTTTGGTCAAGTTCGATAAAAGTTCGGCAAACTTCGTGAAATTAAAAAAAAAAAACAAATCTAACATGCGCATTTTCAATTATCGGCCTCTTTACTAGTTTAAAAGTAGTTTTTTTTTGTATTGCCACGAAAACGAGTTTATGTTTTAAGCTTCATTTTATTTAGGAAGTAATTTAGTCACAATACGACTTTGCCCCTAAACATACAAACATTCAAACATACAAACAAAATATAAGTTAAAATAAAAGAATTTTAAGTAAAAAATGTGAAATGTCAATTTTAATCATAAATATAAAAAAAAATGTTATTAAACTAAATTGTTATTGTATTCACGCAGTTCTCGAGTACGTTGGACCAAAATGGCGAACATTCGTGGCCAACATGTCAATCGCCCTTTTCTTCACGTCCGCTTCGTGTCTACTTCCTTGGATTGCACTCTGGGTAAACAACTGGAAAATGCTGGCCATCGTAACATCTGCGCCTCTTCTGCTGGCCGTGTTTACACCTTGGGTTGTTCCAGAGTCCGCAAGGTTTGTAAAAAAATATAGAGAAAGTTTTACATTTTATTTTTTTGTTATATTTACAGATGGCTGGTATCTCAAGGTAAGATCGAACGAGCTATCGGCATTCTCAAGAAATTCGAACGGATCAATGGCAAGCAAATCAAACCGGAAATCTACCAGGAGTTCAGTGACAGTTGTGCCAAGTTACAGGCTGAAGAGGCTGAAAACAGCAGCTACTCAGTGCTGGATCTATTCAAGACCCCACGTCTCCGAAATATTACACTGCTGCTGGTCTGCATTTGGATGTCGATCTCATTGGTATTTGACGGACACGTACGAAATGTAGGTGCCCTGGGATTGGATGTTTTTGTAACATTTACAGTTGCTGCTGCCACCGAGTGTCCTGCCGATATTATTTTAACGTTTACACTCGATCGTTGGGGTCGCCGTTGGTTGGCGTTCGGCTCGATGGTGCTCAGCGGTATTTTCAGCATTCTAGCCACCGCCTTTCCGGTTGGACTCTACTCGGCCATTCTTGCCATTATCGGAAGATTCTGCGTGAATTTCTCATACAACATTGGTATGCAATATGCCGCTGAGCTACTGCCGACTGTTGTTCGAGCTCAAGGAGTAGCATTCATTCACATCATGGGATATGTGGCTAGTATTGTGGCTCCGTTCGTAGTGTACCTAAACGTCATCTCGCCAGGACTTCCGTTGCTTATTTTGGGTTTGTTTGGTATCATCGGTGGAGTACTGTCCTTATTCCTACCAGAAACAATGGACATGGAGCTGCCACAAACCCTGCTTGACGGTGAAAACTTTGGTCGAGGACAAAAAATCTGGGACGTCCCTTGTATGTCAAAGTAAGTTATAAAATCAAAATAAAGCAAATATAAACTAAAAAAACTATGTTTGTATCTTATAGGAAAGTAAACGACGTAGAAAACCAAGAATCTAATTTCAAGCGACCTACCCAAGGATCGACTGGTGCATCTCTACGTGCCTCAACCCGTGGCGAGCTTGGTTCAAACATGCTGGAACGATCAGCCCGAAACAGACGATCGCAACGATCATCGTTGGCCGAATAAGGTGTATGACCGTCAGTGTATCTAGTCACATACGCACCAGGAAGACTAGGTCACCCAATCGAATCCTCTTCATCCTACTATATATATAATATTTATATAATAATTGTCAACTAAAATTACCGCATATTTACACACGATAAATCAATGATCTTCGGCACACGATCTTCTTCGCAAAAGTGAAATCGGTGCATTATACGGTCATGGCTGTGTAACAAACGTTAGGTTTGCATTGTGCAATTATTTCTGCATATAGCCAGAATTAATCACTTACAACTGCGATCGTGCGCACCATGCAAATCGGCCATTTTATTGAAGACATTAACATAAAATGCATTTAGAAACAACAACAAAACAACGCCCATATAACTAGTAATTGTTATATTATATTTTATAGATCTATATATGCGATATAGTTAGTATATATACTAGAATTGTGTAATTCATTTATAAATATCTATAAATATGCTGTTATGCTATATAGTTTCAATAATCTATACTCTATTGAATATCAAATACTTTTACTTAAATAAATAAACACCTGTGCGGGTGCCTATTAAGATAATATGGAGCCTAGGCAACGTGATGTAGGTTATATGATATATTAGTTTGTAAGTTCAGGCATATTGCTTGTAAAAATCATGAGTTTTAAATGATTATTTAAATTGGAGAATGTAAATATAATAAAAGACCGCAAGTAATTTATTTAAATATGTATAATAATAATAAACTAATCGATTATATAGTAGGTACATATAGGTTATATTTTATTATTATGTATTTATGATATTATTGTACATTTAATAGAAATGTGATATTGCAGAAATAAATAATATGGAATTTGTATATAAACATTGTTTTTCGATAAATAAATTTTAAATTTTAAGGTAATAAGATAAAAAATATTTTTATAAATAATATTTTTTTTTTTGTAAGGAATCTAAGTTTTTTAGATTTATTTCGATTGGATAACGGGAAGTGGGTTAGTTAGTCTTCGCAAGATTTTGCCATTAACATACAAACAAAATGTATGTGAAAATAAAAAAATTAAAAAAATTTAAAATTTTAAAATTTAAGCATAGCCATAGCCAAGTGGGTTAACGCTTTGGCCTGGCTTATGGTAGGTCACCGGTTCAATCCAGGTCGGCAGACCAAAGTGTTTTTTGAATGAAGCACTTTAAATCAGTAGGTTCCTCTTGCTATTAATAGCCTATTTCTGAAATAGGTTATTGATTTGGAATAAGGGAACATTAATGCCATCAATTAACATATACACACGCACCCTGTATAGAACAATAAGTATATGATGGCTTTAATGATTCACGATTATTATTAATATTAAATTATTATTTTCAAATATTGTTAAAAAAGGTTTATCTAAAGTAAATTTAAAAAAAAACTCTAAAAACACGAATTTTATGAAAAAATGTATGTAACAATACAAAATATTTAGTATATATTTTTACCGTTAACTATATATTATTGATTTTTACTGTAAATCTAATAAAAAAAGTTTTTAAATAAATAATAAACAAATAAATATATAAAATATTATATGCCGTAAAGTCTAAAATAGAATAATAATGTTATTAATAAAATAAATATTAAGAATGTCTATTGTCCAAGGCCAAAATGTGATATTTTCACTAAAAAATACCAAAAACTGCAAATGATTACTATAATAACTACAAATCAAATAATGTTTAAAGAAAAACAACATACAAAATCTATATGTTTTCCTGTGTATTTTCTTTCCATCCATTTTTTTATGAGTAATTATCTAAAATCGTAGCATTTTTACTGCAAAAATCCAATTTCTTTCTATTCAAAAATTTTATACGAAAGAAAATTTCAAACTCATCTTAATCGCATCCGTATATAATAAATCGCAAATTATAATGAAACAATGGACTCACAAATTTGGTTATATGCAACGCAATAGCGCCGCAACATTTCGGAAGTCATTAGAAAGTCTAGAGGTATAACAACAATTACACAAATGTATATATAAGTGTATATAATCTCTCAAGACAATAAGCGTATTACATTTTATGAGCAATGCATATTTTACCTGCAATAAATGAGATTTCAGAGGTGCATCCACCTATGTGGTGCTTGTTGGAGAGTGCACGCGATTTCTAATCATCTGAGAGATGTAAAAGATATAGACAAATGATAGTGATTTCGATTTTCGACATTATAAATCGAGAGTCTTCGGAGGTAAATACAATGATTATATAGTAATTACTAATTACGATCGAATGCGGCAAAATGAGAAAATCATGTTTATGATGCGAGCTCAATAATTAATTCAACCTTTGGTTTACACCTTATAACATTAGTTAGTAGCTGCGTTTTTTTTCTTTGCGCTGAGAAATTTCTCCGCAGCCAAAGTTATTGTATCGAATTATCGATCTCACCGCCGATTGCATGCGTTTTATATATTGGAAATGCAGTAGATACTTGGCTAAATTACACGCTTTTGGGAGCCATCATTAGAGGAGGCAATTTAAAGATCATCGGTATTTAATGTCGATGTGAGATCGAGCGCTACGGGTTTCTGTGCTTGTATGACCACGCATTGCATTGGATACGCATTTAAATACCAATCTAAACGTCTTTAATAATTATCTGTAACTGTGTGAGGTAATTGAATAAAAAAAACATTACCTCACACTCGGAAGTTCCTGCAGTTTTATTTCGATAGAGCTCCAGCCGAGTACGCACAAAAAAATATAAACTCTCGACCATATTGTTTGACTTGACTGCTTGTTCCAGCAAATCGGATCTTTACACATATTCCTGTTTTATTATTTATGGTCAAGGTTTTTGTTTGTGTTATGTTTTTTGTACCTGCTTCGAACATATAGAAAATTATATTCTTTGTGCGTCCAGCCGTTTCTGACAACTCTTGAAACGACTTCAAAACAAAATATTGAATTTAGACGGGAATGTTTGCACTGCGTGTGCACATGTGTGCCCAACTGCACCCAGCAGTACGGCAAACGAACAATGTCAAAGGTGAGTTATTATTTTTTGTGTATGTGTGTGTAACTGTGTATACTGTACGGATCGTAGGGGTGTTCTCAGGTAGTTTTCTGTGCCAGCTTGTAATATTCCTTTGAAAATACGAGACGTACATTTTTCACAATAGCCAAAAACCTGCTTGAGTTGATGAATGAGCGTGCAAAAAAAAACGAACACGATTTTCGACCTCGCACAAAAATGCAGGTATTTTCAATTCTCCAGAGTATATAACATATACAGAGGTATATATTTTGCTACCTGGCCTGGCCACGGTCTCTGTATATATCCTTGCTCGAGCGCATTGATCGCAACAAAATTAATCTGCTTAAAAGAATTCGGTTTCTATGCGCGCAAAGCGAACGCAAGAAACTTTTTCGAGGAGTTGTTCGACTTTTTGGCGATGTTTTGTTTTTTTTTGGGCAAGCGTTCAAAATGTTTTCGATGCAGCAATAAGTACATTTCTGGCGAATCAGGATTGTTTATTTGGTTCATATTGAGTGTGTGTTTGAAGAATCGATATAATGCATGTAGAGAAGACATTTAGTATGATGAAGTAAAGTATAAATATATGTTTTGCTCGAAAGAATTAATTAATTTTGGATTTGTACTTTTTTTAGTAGTTTTAGTACAGTAGAAAATGTTTTAAAAAATGGATTTTTATTGTTTACAAATTTACGATTTTTCGAATATTACAATAAAAAACGATTTTGTTTTTTTTTTGTAAAAACACAATTTTAGTTTGTTATTAAAAAAACAGATTTTTATATTAAAAAATAAACATATATTTTTGAGCAGTAAAAGAAATAATTTTAAATTGAGTACTAATTATCAAAAAGTAGTCAAAACAAATTTGGAATTTTAATATAAAAAAATAATTATTTCGGATTTTATATTGAGTATTATGTTATGTATGTTTTTAAAAGTATTTTTTTCTGTCATTACAATTATGGGTAAGATTTTTATATTTTTCGACTCTATTATAATTTTGGATTTTATCAGTACTATTTCTCAATTTTTCTGTTCAAAATTATAATCTGGATTTATTACAGTCAGAATTCAATATTTAATTCAATTTTTATGATAAAAACACTAAAATGATTTGTTCAAAAAAACTTATTTTTACAGTAAAAAATAATTTAATTTACAATTCACAATGTTTTAATAATATAAGATTTTTAAAATTCACAAATTCTAGATTTTATCAGTGTAAATTATGATTTTTTATTATTTGTATTTTTACAGTCAGAATTCAAAATTCAGAAAAAAAATATTTTTAATTTTATTGTTTTTATAAAAATATATAATTTTTTGAAAAACTCTTAAGTAATTATGTATTTATTTATCTCACCAATTTTGTTTTTTTTTTAAGAAAAAAACATTTTTTTATTATTATTTTGTCTTTTACAATTTTAGATTTTTACAGTATAATCTCACAGATTTTGGGTTTTACAGCCATGCTAATTTTTTTAACAATTCAGTTCACAATTCTAATCTTTTATAAAGACTATAAAACGTAAAATTATTTATTATATTAAAAGAATATTTAAATTAATTGTTGTTTTTGTAATTGTTTCCTCATTTTTATATTCATTTTTTTCCAGTAAAATGTCACTTACTTACTCACAACTCACATTATTTTTTATAGTAAATTTTGGTTGGAGTAAAAATTCTCCATTC
>JANSTU010015987.1:0-14406 GCA_027564075.1 Bolitophila hybrida | reverse complement strand
TGGAATTTATTCGAGCCAGCCGCGGCGGCCACTTGCCCGAAATCATTTTTAAAACATAATGGCAAACCCTTATCTTTCTAATAAAGATAAATTCTTGGCCATAACTTAAATTATATGCGTTTTATTTCATCTTGAAAACCTAACCTCTAAAAAAAACACCTTTTATATTCGATTTTTTTTATTAAATAGTTAGTTTTATTTTTTTATCACCCAGAAATGAAATTTTTTAATTAAATAAAAAACTATAAGTAAGCTGGCCACCTATTGACTTCAAAGTGACTTAAGACCTATGACTTCATCAAGCAAACCTAACAAACATTCACTGTATGTGCAATATTTATTATATTTTCCTGCGATTTTGTCACACATGCTGCATGTGCATTAATCTAAGAATCGTGAGATTATGTCAACTGATTTTGTTGTTTCATTTGAAGAAATCGGCGTTGAAATCTCATCGAATGTGGAGGCTTACGGCAAGCATGCTCTAGGTCGTACATAGTGCAATGATAATACATTTAAAAATGGTGAATTTGATATGACGAACGAAGAACGCGGAAGATCACAGAAAATGTTTTATGACAACGAATTGCAAGCATTGCTCAATGAAGATGATGGTCAGACCGTCGGAAAGCGTTTAAAAGCCAAGAGAAAGATTTTGAAGGTGGGTAGGCAGTAGGAAAACAGAAAAACCACATGTGAAATGCTGCTCAGACACTATTTTGCATCGGACCATCACTGGTGAAGTAAAATGGATATATTTCCACAATTCCAAACACAACAGATCGTATGTGGCCAATCAACACAATCAACCACAAGGTTTAAACGTTTCAGAAAGAAGAAAATGTTTTTTCTGAAATAAGAGTGGTGTAATCTGATATGACTTCCTAAAACCTGGTGAAACAGTTACTGGTCCACGCTACACACGAAAACGCTCAGAATATCAATGTAGCAGCTTTCTTACCAGACTTGGCTCCATCTGAATACCAGTTGTTTGTATCGATGAAATACGCATTGGCCAGGCAGCGTTTCGATTCTTACTGGTTTGGCTCAAAAGATGAACAATTATTTTTGCGAAGAATCCATATGCAATGCAAGGGCAAATAACTTTGAACAATAAATCGACTACCATTATTTCATCATAAACGTGTTTTTTTTTAATTACCGGTTTTATAGGCGTGTACCTGATAGGTTATCCATCCGAAAAGGGCAGCCATTTCTCATACATGCATTTTTGGATGTAGCCGTTAGTGTATTGATGACTGAAGCACCCTGTACACTCGTATAATAATGACTCATAATAAACACTGTTTTTAATATTTGTAAAATATAATATTTATTTGTTATTAAAAGTTTTTTTTTTTAATTTAAAATATGAATGTGATTGTTGTCTGTGTGTGTAATGGAATATTTATTAAATGTATAATTCTGGAAATACTTTGCTGGTAATATATTATTATGTTTATGAATCTTTTTCTTAATATTTTTAAACTTTGAATTATTTGTGTGTTCTTAAGATTTACATTGAATTTGTGTTAAATACATGTAAATTGTGTTTTGACGTTGAAATGGAGATTGACATTAATATTCTTTTTAATATAATTATTATTATTATTATGTTTATGTGTTTTGTGTTTTGTGTATTTATGAGTGTGTGTGTTTGGGCTGAACAACAATTTGACGAACACAACAAAAAAAAATGTATAAATTTCAACATTAAAAATTCGCAACGCACACATAGATAGATTTTTGATTCTATATAATAATCGACATGTAATTTTCCTATATAAAATACTTAAATAACACCATTTTCTTTGGAAGGTCAAATATGTCACGCATAATTTTTTTGGTTTTTGAGTATTTGGGACAATATATTTTGTATTATTTTGTAAACACGCGTATAATAATTTTTATATTTATGATGTTTTGTAAAACTCTGGTATAAACATATAGAATATAATATATTTTATATTATTACGTAAAGACACCAATGATAAACTAGTAAATGTTCTGTAATTATTTGTTTTTCGAAAAACGACGATGCTATATTATCCAAAAGAAGCAGCTCAAATATGATCAAACGTACATTTAATTATTTTCTTTGTGGGTCAATAAATACATCAAATGCTCGAAATGTTATAACTGGCGCAAAAAGAACTCAATAAATTTTTAAAAGTTTACCTAACATTCGTGAAAACTTTAAACATGTTGTGATATAAATCTGAACTGTCATCACTAATATCGACTCAAAATCGGGGAAAAGATATATGAAAAAAAAACGAAATAGCTTAACGTTCGATCATTTGAGCCACACTCTTCTTGAAGATGCGCACTCAAGATTTCACTACTTTAGAAAAACACTAAATTTGATTAAAAATTGTTTGTGTATGTGTATGTGAGTGTTTGTTGTTTTTCTGTTAATACCCGATTTGTTTCCGAACAATTTCTGTATAACCACGGCGTTCATTTACATTCCGTGTACATTTTTGGTTTTGTTAATTCTTTTAAATGTATATATGATTTAAAAAACATTTAGAGGTTCAAAATGTAAATGAAAAATTATCATAATGATTTTAAAGACATTTTTTTTGTAGTACAGTGAAAAAAATCGAAGAAGGAAAATGTTGTTGGTTTTTTTATTAGTTTTTTTTTTTACTTACATGCATGCTCTTTGGTTATATATGTTATGTATTTTAGATATTAGATATTTTCATTAAAAATTGAATATATTTATAAGAGGAGGAAACGCACTGACCATATATATGTAATATATATTTATAAATTTAGTTATTTATATTGTTAATATCATTATTAATATAAACACTGTGTCTTTTCTTTTTTATATGTATATAAAAACTATGTTCACTGTGAACGCACTCTAAGACTCGAAAATCTGTATGTGACTTTGAATATAACTATATTTTTCTGTGTTATTTATATGGACCCATAATCTTGCTCTAAATTATATAATATACATTGTTAAATTGGTACCAAAAAATCTGTGCTGGATTGAAATTGAAAACTGTATTTCTGTTTGGATTGAATGAAAATGTAATTTACTACTAATAAAACACTCAGATTTTATTTAACTGACTAGTCTTCATAAGCTCTCACTATTCTTTTAATAAACTACTTTTTAATTGTATTTTCGAAAATACATAAATTTCCAAATTGAAAATGGACTTAATGTTTTAAATTAAATCTTGTGTGATTTTTGTGTTTGTTTTAAATTGTAAATTCGAATATTTCAATGGAATACAAAACAAAATTTCGCTGCCGCTTACAAAATGAGCGGTGCGCATTATTTTTTTTTTAAATTTATTTATCTACTCCGAATTTCGTTATTAAAAATTATTGCTTTTTGATATTTATTTTTGATTTTTCTATATAATAATTTAATAAATTTTTGTGTGACATATAAAATCTATAATTATTTATTTAATTGTACATTAAAACTGTTAAAGATGCTTATATAATTCGTGTGTTTATAAAATTGAACATAATAGAGGAAATAAAATAATAAACGATCAAACTTATTTTAAATAAATATAAATCAATATTTTAAAATATATATAGCAGCAAAAAGCAGATCAAATCTCAGTACAAAATAAGAAAAAAGACCATTCAAATAACCCCATTTAAATGTTCTGTTTTAAAGGGTGTTCCAATAACTATTTCCGAAGTTTTTAAACGTCAAATAATTTTTGTCATTTGTTTTCACATTTCGGTAGCTCAGTCTTTGGCACATTGTTGTATGGTGCATCTTTAATAGATTATCAATCGCAAAACGTGTAAAAATTATTATAGCGAAAATGGGCGCTCAAACAGAAATGCATTCCGTGCTGTGCGCGATTAGCATAATCGTCCTATCGAGAGAGCAATTTGGCAAATTGTGAAAAAAATTCAAGAAACTGGATCATTAGTAGATTTCAATCCACCTAAACGCCGTTTTGAAGAGAATATGACTAACAGCTCGTAATAGCGTGGCAGAATGCCCAAACACCACCATTCGTCATCGCGCGCAGGAATTGCACGTGTCACCTACCACTTTCCATCGAATTCTGTCGCAAGATTGGTCCCTGCATGCCTATAAAATCCAATTGACGCAGGAACTGAAGCCAACTGACCTTTTGAAGCGCATTACGATACACGAGCTAAAACAAAATGATGACGTATTTTAGAACAAAATCTTCTTTTCCGACGAAGCGCATTTCCATCTCAATGGCTATGTCAATAAGCAGAATTGCTATGGGCTAGTGAAAAAAGTTACTGTGTGGTGCGCGTTGTTTGCTGTCGGAATCATCGGCCCGTTCTTCTTTGAAAATGACACAGGGAATTCCGTTACGGTGAATGGGGAACGGTACCGTGCAATGCTCGTCGATTTTTGTGGCCAAATTGGATGATTATTAAATCGACGACATGTGGTTCCAACAAGGTGGTGCAATGTGCCACACAGCCAACGCTACAATGGCTTTATTGTACGAGAAACTTGCCAATCGCATAATTTCCCAAAACAGCGAAGTCAATTGGCCAACGAGATCGTGCGATTTGACACTGCTGCACTTCTTTCTTTGGGGTTATTTCAATAGTTTATTCCAATAAGCCACCATTAAACAACTGAACAACGAGATAACACACCATATTGGTGTAATTGAGGAGCAAATTTTCCGTGACGTTTTCAAGAAGTTTGCCGTAGAAGCTTAGGCCAGTATTTGGGCGATATTCTTTTCCATACATAATTGCAATAGATTATGCAACATTTTCAATAAAAGTTAAATTCACTAACGCAAACAATTCTTTTAAATTTTTATTTAACTTCGAAAGTGTTATTACAATAACCTTTACAAGGATAATTGCCCATAATCCGTAACATAGTTACCTTATGTTTAAAGATAATAAACAATTCTTCGAGGCCAGTTTTCAATACATGAGCAACAGCTCTGTTAAAACGCAGACTTTTAAAATTTAACATACACCGCAAAATATATAATAATTGGTTTTGGACTTTTGTGGAATATCCCTAATTCCCTCATTCTGTTAGAAGTCATTAGTTTTATAATCTAATGTTTCATATCGCCGTTTTAAATTTGAATTTAAAATAAACGACCACTAAATGTTATCATTAACCATAATGAATCCATATAAAAAATGAGTTGGAACGAGCCCAGAAATGTGCAAAAAGGGCTATCATTTGCGAGACGTACTATCGCACCTGTCAAACGAACTATCATAATGGCGTTCACGTTTAACTTTTAAAATCTAGTATTTAAAGTGTTCAACTTGCTATTTTATTTCGCTTCCAAAAAAAAACAAACAAATGTCCTTGTGTTGTTGTGTTTCAGTTCAATTGTCATAACTGTAAAAGTTCAGTTAATTCTTTATAGAGTATTTAAAGATAGGATTTGAGGCTATCATTTAGTTTAAAAAACATAGAGCAGTTATTTGAGGTTATGTGCATTTTTGTGAAACTTTTCTTATCTTCTTTGATTTTTAATTTAGCAAATTGAATACTTTAGACCAATTTTATTAGTTAATCTGACAGGCCGCAGATAAACCTATCGAAATAAAAAAAGTACAATTACTGGAATCGGCGCAAGTACACATTTTAACAGGTAAATGCTGAAACACCCTGTGTATATACATTTTTTTTTGGCTGCGCAGGAGCCTGTTTCTTATTGACAGTATTGCCATTATGGCATTATTCATTATTCATCATTCATGGTGGCATAATTGCTTACAATATTGCCATTTTCGGTACTCTGATTGACCAAATTGACAAATTAACAAGATTATTAGAGGAGATATACATATATCCTTAACAAATTTATAAAATTTTATCAAAAAGTTTTCAAAAATGTGTATTTAATTTTGCTGGGTCATGGCAATATTGCCATTTGCATGCCAATAGTGTTAATCAGAGACATATGAAATTATTGTTTGACGGATTTTTTTGCATTACTGTTAGTACTTGATTTTTGGGCCTAAATTAACTCTAACCCTTTTAAGGGGATTTTTAGAACGAATGTTTTAGTAAGAAATTATAAAAAGATGTTGATCATAGAGTACCATTCCACGACCCTAAGATGTAATTTGCAACGATTGTTTTAATAAGGTCACAGTGGGGTCAACCACACGAAACGTCAAACTGCGTAAGACGAATGTCTTAATTGTTCACGAATCATAGCAGTCGTTACGTAAAAGAATGTCTTACGCAGTTTGCCGTTTGTTGCGGTAGACCCCAGTGTTCTATAATCCCCTATTGGGGAGGAAATGGTAAAATATAAAGATGCACTTTTTTAAAACAAAACATTATTTTAATTCTATTTTTTCTTTTTATATTATTACTTTAAATAAATAAGTTTCATACAAACTTTAGGGCCCCTTAAAAGGGTGTTAGGGATTTTATCCCTAAAACCCTAGTACTACAAAATGCGCAGGGAGAATATTTATTTGAAGCCGCGCCTCATAAAATGCAATTTTGTCAAAGGGTGGGTTAAAAATTGATCAGTTAGAAAATGTGTAGTTTTTTTTAGCAATTTTATTGGTAATATTTTTTTTTGCCTACATTTTTAATTTTCAGTTTCGAATTGTTTGCTATGCATCGCAGTAATCCTGAATTGGTATAGGACATCATAAAAATCACCCTTAAAAAAATCTGTCAATTTAAACTAAGGGTAACCACCACCCCGCCACTATACCTTCAACATTTCAGAAAAGTAGGCATCGTTACCAAATTATCTGCAAACATAAGACTCTAAAGTCTAGAACCTATTCAAGGAGTCCAAATGTCACGATGACAACACACTTTTAATGGCCTGAATTAGAATGTACTTCGATTAGCCGAAAAATATGATTGGCCGAATCTCGATTGGCAGAATAATACGATTGGCCGATTCTCAATTGACCGAATATCGATTAGCCGAAAAATACGATTAGCCGAATGATACTATTGGCCGAATCAGGATTGGAATAATTATACGGCCATTAAACGATTTAGTTATGCTTGCAATAATAATGAATAAGATGACATGGACTTGGACAATATGTGGTTTCGACAGGATGGTGTCACTTGAAATAATGGCCATATTACGAACGACATTCCCAGGACAAATTATCTTACGAAACAACGAGGTCAAATGGCCGCCGAGATCTTGCAATTTGACACCATTGGACTTCTTTCTCTGAATCCTACGTGAAAACTGTAATACCAATAAGCCAAAAAGTCATTTAAAATGTAGATACGCTCATACTGCCAGAGGAATTTGACGGATATTGTGTTTCATACATAAATGCCATAGACAAAAAATACGATGAAATAAAAGAAAAATCATGTTAACAAAATTGTGTGTGAAAATTTGCGAACTTATTGAATTACACTTCATGGGGCGCGGCTTGAAAAAAAACTACAAAATGTTCAAATTCAAACTACGTTTTTGGGACTTAAACCATAAGTATTTTAAGGTCTTAATAAAAGTAAAATTAAATGAAAGCTCAAAAAAATTGTACTAATAAAAAAACTACAAAATGTTAAAAATTTCCTCCCTGATCAATTTGAAGTACTGCGATTACTTTTAACTCTCATCTCCTATCTACTAAAACAATCGTTTGAAATTACATTCTAGCTCCCTGGAATGGTAGCATATGACACCTTTTCTTGTTCCTTTTTTTAGAGTACCATTTTTTTTGGACCATCCCCCATTTGACCATTTTTATAACTTCATTTTGGGGAGATAGTGTTAAAAAATCATTTATTTGATTTCATATATTTTTTTATTTTACTTCAAAAAAAAATGTTTTAAACAAACTTAAAAACCCCCTAAAAGGGTGATAGGGATTTTAACCCCAAAAACGTAGTACTACAAAATGATCAGTGAAAAAATGTGATACCATCGGCATCATAAAGTGGAAGTCATCCAATAATCCTCTAGTACCGACAAACTATGACTGCAATAATAAGATGTCACAAAATCAGGCCAAAAAAAGCTGCTTTACAACCCGACAACGTACAAAGTCAGTGGAATAAAAGCTATATCATTATAAAGCGTTTACTAAATATAAATGAGGACACTGAAAAATAATTTCTAAGTCACGAGTTGATAAAACTAAGCCATAAGCGTGATGACATCCTTGCAGAATTTGGATAGCTTGATCCCAAAATGTAAATGTCGGCTCTCATAAAAAGATCATCACCCTACAGAATAATGTGTACCAATGAAGGCATGAAAAAATGCTTAGAATCCATATTAGTACTATTGACCGAACAGTGGAAAAGCAGTAAGATTTCAGTTATGGACGCGATAAAATTACCTCATTCAAAGAGAGTAAGTGATATAACATACCTGACAGTGCTAAGTTGCTGAAAATGCTGGTACATTTTGTGTATTATTATAGATGACAATTCGGCGTCCTCTTCTTTCAGACGAGAACAGTAAAGTTTGGGAGATATAGCCAAAAAAATTTAGTGATGTCTCAAACCATCTAAAACAATTGGTGGAAGAAATAGGGGAGACCCAGTTATTGGCAACGGAATACACCTTCAGGAAAATCGGCAAAACACTGGGGCTACGATAATATAAGATCTGTGATGGCTAGTGGGCAGAAATCTAAGAAATCTTATTATACGATTCCTCGTCACTTACTTGTAAGCATTCCAGCCTACTTCTGTCATTAATAATGCTTTAGAGAAACAGAACGGCTATTTGGTTTTACAATGACGAGTCATTTTGCCAAACTAAGCAAATTTTGTGTATCGCCGGTGTTAAATAAGTATAAAATTGGTGTTTAATACGTGTTCAAATTACGAATAGGTAGCACCGCGTAATGGAATGAGGGATAGACGTCCTTCTACGTACACTTTCTCGCCAAGCACTTTGGCTAAAATCGATTTCAGATGATAGCCACGTACTGTTATCTCTCTCAACTAGATTCGTTGATGATTTCCTGAGTTGTTGCAGTTTTTGGCTTTCACGATCGGTCTTCGGCTAACACCTCGTTTGAACTCGTCCACTCATATTTTTACTGTTGAAAATGTAGACAGAATGCAACTCGGATTGGAGTTTTCCCGGAACGATATTTGTTTTTTTTTTTCATTTTTGCTGATACTTTGACAGGTATCTTATAAAATAGCAATAATTAAAGTACTAGAACGGTACTGACGAAAAACGCCATCATAATCATAATAATCTAATCTCAATCAACCCTCGTAAATCATGTCCTTTTCTTACCATTACCAAAATTCAATTTAAAAATTATCACTTTCCAAAATAAAAATAAAATTATATACTTAAATATAAATTATAATTTAAATACAGAGTATAAATTTAATAAAAAAATGAAATCGTATAAAAAATGCTTAAACTAATAGTATATAAATATAATAAAGGACACAACAAAAATTACTACCACGCAATACATATTTTAAATTCCATAAAATAGAATTGCTTATTTAAATTTATATAATTTAATATAATTATAAATGTATATGTCTCATTTTGTTTGTGTGTATAAGTATATATATATATATGTATAATATGTATGTATGTATGTATGTATGTATGTATTATGCGTGTATTTCTAAATTGTATATAATTTTGAATATATAAACAGTGATTGTTCAAAAAACAAATCTACTTAATACGCATATTTGGAATTCGGATTTAGTTGGATGGCTTAATAACTTAACAAAAAATATCCATATAATTGTATAAATTTAGTCTTAAAATAAATATAAATATAGTGACAATACTGACGAAAAGAAAATGATTAAATAAAATCGGCTTACTGAAACCCGGGTCATCCGGATTGCTGCTTACAAAACATGCAGATTCTCGCAACTCTTCGATTTCGAATCACGTGCCCAAACTCGGCCCAACAGTCCTTTCACCTTTAAGCTGGCCGACGTTCGGGAGCCTCGGTATTTGCGTGGGCTGAAGCAAAAAGGACAGATTTATAATTAGTTAAACTTTTTTTTGATAATTTGGTTTGTTTTCGTAAAAAGGCGAAATTTAAATTAGCTGTTGGTAGATTTTTACGCCGTGGACTTTTTTTCTATTTAATGAGTACGTTTTTATGTTGTTGTTGTAAGTATACAGTATTTGTATGCATAAATTCGTATACAATCATTTCGACTAAAAGATATTCGTCTAAAAACGTCTAAAATCATGTAAAACAATTCGTTAAAAGCTATTCATCTAAAATCAATTCGTCTAAAAACTATTTATCTAAATGTCAAAATTCAAATAGTAACTTTGCTTCTAACACCAATAACATTTTGCTTTTTTTGAATAATAATTTGTACAGTTTTTTTGTGCCACAAATCATTAAAATATGCTTAAATGTCCACGTCATGAAATTCTGTGTAAATTTATTCCTTATTATAAGTATGTAATTTTTTTGTCTAAAATCAATTCATATAAAACAATTCGTTTAAAATCAATTCGTATAAAATCAATAAGTATAAAACAATTCGTCTAAAATCATTTCGTCTAAAACAATTCGAATAAAATCATAAAATAATTCTTTTAAAATCCATTAGCCCAGAAGCAATTTGTCAAAAAAAAAACTGTCAAAAATCAATTCGTCTAAAATATATTGTCGGAGGAGAATTAAAAAAAGTAAAAAAAAAAAAAGTAACCTAAAATTTAGTCGAATATTAAAACTGAAACAGTAATAAATTATAAATAATAAAAAAAAAGCTTAGATCATAATGAGATTGTTAATTAATAGAATTGTGATTTGACTTCGCCACAGAACGTTGACCACTAACAATCTCATTCCTGACAATATTTTTAATATATATTTTTAAGAAGTCCTTTTAGACGAATTGAGATGAATCTATTTTTACTTTATTCTAATTATTTCATTTTCTGAGCAAATTATTTGTCATAACAGCGCATGCGAATGTCGTACTTTCGGCATCTGCTTAGCGGTGAGAAAGTAACCAATTCCAGGCCCATTTTACTTTCGCACCTCCGGGCTGTAAAGTAGGGGAGAAAATAAAGTTTTAAATTGAGTTGAGCACTTTCACAAATTTCGAACATCTTTAAAAACTTATTTATCAAATAAATTTTTAACTCCACACTCGTCTGCAATAATCTATTTTCTCCCCTAGCTATGCAAATAACTAATAAAATTAATGTATAATATTATAATGTAATATATATATATATTATATATACTGCATTAAGTTGTTTTTAAATATTTTACCTGCTTTGTGCACTGGTCGGTGGTGTGGTGATCTCAATTGAACCCACATTGACGGAGCTCACCGAAACTGGAGTACTGGGATTCGTATTCCCATTGCCCGACAAACAAGCTGACCCTAGCGGTGAACATGCTCGCCTCTTTGATTTTCTGCACGACCTCTTTCTAAACAAATCCCTGTTGACAAAGAACACAAAAAAAACGATTAGATTTCTACAAGCAAATTTATATAAAACAAGATATAAATAAATTCAATCGAGCACGTGTGGGTCAATATAAACTCAATTTCCGTGCGCATATCCTGATTGATTATTATATAATGTGTGTGTGTGTCTACCTTGATTTTTCCGGATTTTCCAATTTCAATCGTATTTGCGACAACAGACCGACGAGCAGCTCGTCCACGTTATGATTGATGCCCACTGATGTTTCAATAAATTTACAATCGTATGCCGTTGCCATTGCCTTGCCCTCTGGAAAAATGATAAAAATAGAGAAATATTAATTAACTTTGATTTAGACGAGAACGTTTGAGCTTTTGTCGGAAGTTTGTAAATAGTTGCACACGTGTGTGTGTGTTTATAGGCCACCCACTGCGGGTGAGGGCTCGCGGGCAGGAGTGGTTGCAATGTATTATTGAAGTAAACTTTTCAATGTTTGCAATTGGAAAGTTTTACTAAGGCAGTGCTTATAAATGGAGCTATTTATTTCGGGAATCAAACGGTACGTGTGTGCCTCCTGCGGCATTTATATGGACTTTATATATTAATGAACGGATTCGAAAAAGAAAGGTTTTCTCTTCTTGACTTTGTGCCCACGAAATAATCATATTTTCCCATTAGGCAACGACCACACTTATACACTCATCTGTATATAGTATTTCCGATTTAATGTTTGTTATATGTATATAAAATGTTCTTTAAGTAAAGAAAGAGAATCGGACACATACACAATAAAAAGCCAATTTTGCCAACAAAGCTCGCGCGTGTGATCCTCGACCGCACACGCACATCGCATCTTTGTCCTTTGACACACATACACACACAAACTTACAGCCAGAGTCGTATCGATAAGAATCAATTACGTTTGTGTATATATTTGATGTTTTATAGGTGTGAGAAGTGTATACCATAGAAATTTATCCATTGTGGCCAAGGGTGCAGATTGAATAATATACGATATAGCCAAAAGTACACTCGCCTATATCTATACAGAAACGAAGATTGTATATCCAGCCATTGGGAATTGTGTGCTCAGCGTGTCTCGTCCGATGGGAATCAGACGGAACTCTAATTTAAAGAGCAAATAATAGCCGAAAGTGTTTAGCAAAGACGTGTTCATATTCTATATACGTTTTTGTATCTATAATCTATACATATATACATATAATGTACGTTTATATATGTAGAACATACAAATCAAACGTATTCCTTGTGAAGTTATTGCTCTTGAGAATATTCTACCAGTCCAAAAAAAACCTTTTTAGCTTGTACGTATTATAGATCAATTTACGAGGATTGTGGGGTCGAGATGTATGTGAGTCAGAGATGATAATACCCTTTGGATTGAAATAATGCTAAAAGTGTCTATGTTGGGTAGTATTTTGGATACAATACTTTTAAAACTACAGTATACAATATAAGTTTTAATAATTTTTCTAGTAAAAAGGTAGTTTATAATTGAATCATCCGTCCAACAGACCACACACTTACAAATATAAGATCACGAATGTATTTTTTATTTTACCACAAGTGAATAAATATATTGAAAAGTTTCCGGAATGGGCAAGAGATGGCGCTCGTCAAATTGTTATAATGGTTATCAAGGCCATACTATTTTAGGAAAGCTGTCAAATTTTCAGACAGGTTCGTCGTTCAGTTTTTGTTTACTTGTGAAGCAAGTCAGGCACTTTTGCAAAAATGGATAAAAACGAATTTCGGGCATTAATCAAACATGTCTGGATGAATGAGAAAACGGCGATGGAGATACGAGATATTTTGCAAAAAGTTCAGGGCACATCCACGCCTTCATTTTCGACTATTAGTTTCTGGGTGAGCGAGTTCAAACGTGGCCGTACGAGCACCAAGGATTAACCACGCAATGGACGTCCAAAAACGTCCACAAATGAAGAAATGGTCGACAAAATCCATGATCTCTTGTTATCTATACTTGTCAGTCAAAGTTTCAATTATTGTTGTAAATCTTTCGATCAAATATTTAGTAGCGATCGTATAAAAACCTGAGTTCTCATTTCATATTTAAATTTCTTAAACAAATGGAATATATTCATTCAAATATTATCAATGCGTATTGGAGATTATTTTGTACTTATACGACAATTTTAAACCAACAAATTCTAAATGTGAGGCTATAAAGTCAAAGCTAAATTATTATGCGTCATTTAACACAGCTCCTAATCATTCAACTTGTACATTGCTCAAAATAAACAGTTATGTTAATTTTGCTAGGTACAATTATGAGCCAGTATTAAAGTTGAAAATAACCAATAATGATGAATCTTGTAATTTTGTCGGTATTGAAGTACTCGCTCAAATTAATAACTCGATCCTATTATTAAAAAAAATATTGCAAAATAATTATCATAAGTTTTTTTTATAAAATAGTGTCAAAAAAGTCTTGCGGTATTTTCGCCAGGTGTCGTTGCAAGCGCGTAGTTCTAGTTGTATTCATCGCATCTTGTTGGAAAGGCCTTAACGCTTACACACGCGCTTGACAGTTTGTTGTTGTTTGGTTTATTCGTTCGTGAGTTATAGCGTCGCTAACATGGAGCAAAATAAAGAGAAAATCCGACATATTTTACAGTACTACTACGACAAAGGCAAAAATACATCTCAAGCCGCAAATAAATTTTGTGCAGTTTATGGACACGATACAGTTTCCATTTCCACCGCACAACGATGGTTTTTCGTTTCGTTTTCGAAACCCGAAAGCCTGTCGTCGAAAATTGCGACAAAATCGCTGAATTGGTCGAGAGAGACCGGAAAAGTAGTAGCCGTAGTAGCTGGGCATGAGTCATCAAACCTTTATAAACCAATTGAAGAAGCTTGGATTCACAAAGAAGCTCGATGTATGGGTGCCACGCAAATTGAAGCAGAAAAACATCTTTGAGCGTATCGACGCATGCGAATCGCTGCTGAATCGCAACAAAATCGACCCGTTTCTGAAGCGGATGGTGACTGGCGATGA
>JANSTU010015976.1:0-14408 GCA_027564075.1 Bolitophila hybrida | reverse complement strand
ATGAATAAGATCGAATTTTGCCAAAAAAATGTGTTTTTCTTAGTTATCCTACGGACTTATTGAGTGATGTGTTATATCCCCGGCCGATAGAGGCGCTGCTCAAAAATGCGAAAATATTGTTGTCGTAGTGCAATTTCAGTAAATATTTTGCATTTGGCAAAACTGCTTATTCAGCCAAATGGCTTTTTCGGCCAAACGGTATTCTCCACAAAGTATTCGGCCTGACAGTACACCCTGTAATAATATGTATGTACAGTTTAGGTTTTTATATGTTGTACAGTATTGTTTGCATTATAATAATTTGTCTATATTTTTTTGCAAATATTTAGATGTTTTATATAATATGTTATGTACCTATAGTGGTACATGTATATTCATACTTGTGTATACAGAGGCTTCAATTTATCGATGATTCGATTGTATGACGATAAATCTTTGCCGGCGAGTAAAGAATTATGGTTTCAATTTAGTGTGTGTTTAAGTGTGTTGTTTTTGCGTACTGTGAGCTAAACATTTTTTGGGGTACATAAATTGTGATCTGCCGAGTAAATAATAATGATGAAGGTCGGCGAGACGAGATACACACATACATCAAATAGCTTCTAAGCAAAAACTATATAGATTGAGAATAACTTTTATGTACACTTGTAAACTATAGTGAATGGAGAGATTAGGAGTGGAAATATATTTTTGCTTATATAGTTTCATCGGTTACACATTTTCAGTGAAAACATTTGAAGTTAGTTATATTTATTAATTACGCTGAACCTGTTATATATTAAATACGTATATATATAAGAAGAATTTGCACTGTGTATTCAAATTTGAGAACATACAACTTACATTTCTAAAATAAAGGATTATAAAAAGATACTTTAAAGTTTTGGTTTCTTTCTTCTGAATCTATTAGTATTTAGTATTTAGTGTAATTGTGTAAGGTAATTGTTTTGCCTAATTTTGATATGTCGAATAAAACACAGAGTATGAGGATGGGCATTAGAGTGTATCAATTTTTTCTCGACCAAACGGTTGTCTAATTTAACTATTTAAAAAACGCCTAATAAAAAACCACCACAGCTTCTGTCACACATGCAATTAATTGTTTATTCGATTTGAATTTAATTGTTTTTTATTTTGTTTGCTATGATTATATGAACTTCTCAGAGAAAGCCAATCAAAATAAAGTGCATATCATTGAAATGCAGTTATTGTGCGTGTTCTATCTTTTCGCAATTCCAAATTTTTAAAGCCATATTTAGGTTTCTTTTGCTATTTGCAAGTGATCGGTTTAAAAATGAAAATAAAATGTTTTCATACGCATCATTTACTCCATTTACTTAATAAAAATTCCTAACAAACAAAAGTTACGTCTACATCTGAAAAATACACCGCATTTGTGGAGGTAATGAATAGCTTATTCTATATCGGAAAATGCAATTTTGTAAACAACAAAATTAAGAGCTTAGCATTTTATCGGATCCGCCATTCACTGCAAACGTACCATTTGCACAAATACAAATAATTCGACGATCCACCGCTTCCGGATCCACAAATTCCTCCACACATTCAAGTAACCTAGCTTTTTTATCATATTAAAAAAAAAACGAAAATAAAAGTTTATCGTTAAAAAGAAGAAGTTCGATTTTCATTTTAGACCCATGGTTTCTTGGGTAAACATTCTTAGAATTCTTCGATTTTTAGAATTAGGATTTTGACAACCGCTTGGTAATTTTTTTTAATCCATACAAATTGACCCACACTAATTGGCATATATTACATTTAACCTAAAATGTAGATTGAGCGGCAGATGTGTGTGTATATATTTTCATTATGGCGACAAATATCGAATTATTTGCCCCAAATCAATTCTTGTCACTGAGAGAATGCGATGAGTCCACTAGTGAGAGCCATCCATCCACAATCTTCATTCTTCATTATGCGTCTGACAAAATTTTATCCATTTTTTTTTTTTTAAAGATCTCTTATTTCAATATGGTTATTTGTGCTTTAAGTAAAGTTAATCCAAAACATAAAATCTCGGTTAGGTTAATTTACTAACAAACAATAATTTTTCCGTTTAGTTAGACTCGATTTTTTTTTTATAAACTTGAAAGTCTAAAGACAAAATATTTGATGTGTCGCTGTTTGTTGCTAATTATTGTAGTTATTGAACATTTGATCTTCATAAGTCCTGGCTGTGTGTAGGCCATTTGCAATGTGGTTAATTAATATTAACGATAATATTCTACGAAATGCTACATCAACTGGATTTTCGTGCGATGTATTTCGGACACTCGATTAGCCACAAAAAAAATTCCACCGCGATGAATGTCCATTTAGCCATTCTCAAACAATAGTTGATATTTGAAAGCTTCTGCGCACATTTTCAGTAAATTCGCCAGAGTATATAAAACAGTGATAATCATCACAGAGAGGTACAAACAAATAAGATTGTGGCTCAATTAAGACAAAATAAATAAAATCCAAATTAAACAAAGTTTTCATAAACATTTTTCAATAAACGATGAATTAAAGAACAGTAACATACAATAAAAAACATAAAAAGCATTCAGTTTAAAATCCATTAGGAACATTAAATTCGCGAAAGATATCAAGTGGAAACAAATATTTGTATCAAATTTACTGGCAAAAAAGCCTTTTAACTACCACATGTAAAGAATGAAGAAAGTTCGTACGTGTTGTAATTGACGCGTCAGCTAATATAAGTACTACTGTATTGTACTGATTAAACTAATTAAACTGATTAAATTACAATATGAAAATTGGACCAACACTCAAAGATGATGAAAAAACAAACTATAGCGTCAATATTTCAGAAACTTTAGAGAGCGTCATTGTCATGGGACGACCAGATAAAATTGATAATAGTTACAGATGTTTAAGAAATGAGTTAACAAATCTTGAATCAATTAAAATTAAGACATGGCTCGGTTACTCTTTAGAATTGAGAGCAATGGGCATTGAAACGTCTAAAATCGCAACAATCGACAGGAAAGGTTATAGCCTTCGTTTTTGTGATGCACATGGAATGATATTCATCGACTATCTTGAAAAATGTAAAATCATAACTGGCGCATATTATTATTATAATCCTCTATCATCATTACGATAATGCGCATTCTTTCATCATTAGTTGTGCAAGCAAAATTTTACGAAATCGGGTTTTTATTAGTTCCTCAGCCACCGTATTCGCCAGACCTTGCCCCAACAACTCTGAACCTTTTCCATACCGAAAAGCTATATTACTTAAATGAGGAACTCATAGCTGAAAAAATATTTATCAAACAGCGGCATTTTTATTTGTGAAGTGAACACAATCTTTGCCGTTTATCGCCTTTTCTAGTTAGCGGACAATCTTTTTTGCGTTCGTTCGAAATTGATAATAATAGTTGGATTGGGTTCCTGCATAAGCGAAATTAATGAACTGAACGATGAAATGTAATTAAAAGAACCATAATGGTACTCACGTCGGAAAGAGAAAGAGAGAATGCTTGTTATATCAATAGCAATCAACGTCAAAGAAACTTAAAACTTTTATGACCTAACGATCGGGATCGGGTATTTTTATAATTCTCAAAAATAAAATTATGTATATTTTCCATTTCCTCAAATATAAAAAAATGGAATATTGAGACAATTTTGTTCAATTTAAAAAAAAAAATATTGTAAACGCCTGAACTAAATGTTCAACATACAATTATTTCATGGAGATCATCTCTTCCCGCGCTCGCCTTCTCGTATCAATAGTGTGCGCTCGGCACGCCAATAACGCAAGCTATTCGTTGTTTTTCCATGGGTATGCGTGTGTGCATGTGCAACATAAGTAACAAAAATAAACACACGGATGAGCATCTTGCGCGCTTGTACTCTACTTGTGCATCATAACATATTTTGTATGTAGCCCATTGCAATGCGTGACATGCATTTAGTTGCACGTAGGTTCCATCCGCCCACTGTTCTTGTATATCCGCGCAGGTTCTTGTCTTTGCCTACCTACTATACTCTGCGCCTTCACTTGCATTATGTACTATACTTTATTGTATATACATGCAAACACACACCACAGAGTAACTCTAAATGTTATCATACACCTTTGTGCTCTGTTTTTGTGTGTGTTTGTGTCGGTGTTTGCGTGCGCACTGTGCACGTTAATTTATATACACACGCAGTGCATCGTGCATAAAAGACAAAAAAGACAATTTCATTCATAGATTGCTTCGTATCGTAAGCGTGATTGCAGGCATGCCTCTTTACGTCTTGCGGCGTATTCGAGTGAGAGCGCCCCGTCCACAAGTCCCACTACATAATATATAATAATAATAAATAATACGTATTAAATGTGCTTTATTTATGGTAACCGAGATTACGTCACTTTTGCTTATGTGGATGACGTGCGCGCTTGTGTACTCGCAATATATTATAATTATCGATATTTTTTTTTAGATCAGGTATTTTTTTTTGCGGGTTTGCTAACGCTTTAGAATTGTCGGTGGTCCTAATCCATAATGTAAATTAATTGTCAATCTCACGTATCCTCTGTAGTGTGATTCCTGGAATGTTTATCTGTTCATAATAAGCGTGGCGCATAAGCGGTGTCCGTCATTTGTATTTATATATACAAATTTGGCAGACACGTATTCGTAAATAATTTTTATAAACATATATTTATAATATGCCACTAAACTGTGATCACATTAAACTAATCCCTTGGCCGAGGCTGTGAGCACGTCCCGAAATCAATAAACACAAATTCGAATAGTTGTGAATGTGTGTGAGAGTGTTTTTTTATCTGTATCTGTATTCTTTGTGCGTGTTGTTTCTCCAAGAAGGTGAAATAATATTTTTGAGAGCACAATGGACGGAGGCCGAGTAAAGTGATAAATATTTATGCAGATGAGCTCCATTCGTTTGTGTGTACACGCTCGCATGCATATATATGCACTTCTGCAGTGCTGAACGTGAGCACTACTGGTTTGGTCAATGTATATACATATTAGTTTTATATTTGAATGTATATTATTTATGCCAAAAATAACACGCTTTTTTATGTTTATTTTTGAGAGAAAGATATTTGGCAATGTTGTGTTCAAAGGTGTTTGTGAGCGCGCATGAAGAATGCCATTTGCATCGCACGTGATTATAAACGATTTAGTTCAATTGTGTTCGGCATGACCGACAGACGAACGAGGAGCAAGCATTTTTTGTATGGTAGTGTTCTCAGAATTATACTGGAATGGAATGTGATTTTTCTGTAATTGCTAACTTATGGTAATTTTGCTAAGATATTCAAATGGATTATATTTTATTCAATTGCCGAATTTTGTAAATCAAATAAGTGAGTAGGTAAACTATATTATATTATATATATACCAGATTGTCATTATAAAATGTATATTAGCCTCACATCACATGGTGTTAATGGAACAAAAATAAAGAGGGATATATTATCTATAGTTAATTAAGTCGAATATTATCACAACTTAAAATACTTTTTTATCGAAATGTCCGATGTTCTTATTTAAGTGGTTACCCCACTTCACTTTGAATTTTCATTAAAAAAATTCCATATTTTTGAAATATAACTATCTGAAAAAGGTCCTTCAAATTTCAAGTCGATTCAAATAAAATTGTCTGAGATATGAGCGTTGAAAAATAAGAATCCGTTGCGTAGACGAAACAGAGCTCATGCTAAAAACGATGGTTTCAAGAATGATTATAAGCCAATATTAAGAAATGTTTTAAACGTATCAGACCTATATATACAGTACTGATCTCAGTAAACAAACATTACTTGAACGATTTTGTGGTTTCAATCAAAATTACAACGAAGCTTATATGGAGATTCAGCCTGAAGATCGTGTCGAAATATGAGAAGGCAATAGAAAATATAATTTTTGGAATTGGCGTTGTCTGTGGATGATCTACAATATAGGCCAGAAATAGATGACTCTATGTAAGTTTTAAAAACAATAATAGTTTTCTTCATATAAACTGAAGTTGAAACTTTAAACGCGTTTTTTCGAAATGGCATTTTTGAAATCGATAACTGCAAACGATCTTATTGAAAGTTTGCTGGCTTATTCAATACATATAAAATGGGTTTTATCGTTCTGTTCTTTTTTTCGACAAAAAATGGCCCTTGTATAGCCAAAAAATTAAATTTTAATTTTAGTAAAAATCTTAATCATCAAATCTTTATAATCATTTCTAATAAATTAATTATATTAGGATTCATTTGCGAAAATTTAATTTTTAGGTTAATATATATTTTTTCTTTGAAAGAAAAGATTACGGAGAATATAGTTCATTGCCTCAAAGTCGTAAGACTGCGGTAATTGGGACATGTAATGCGGACGGAAGAACACCAGGTAAACTGTTCAACAGCAAACCGGAAGTAAGAAGAAGTCCGGGTAGACCCTAAGCCCGATGAGAGCGTTAGCGAGATAACGTTCCAGTTGAAGAAACATGCTTGATGGGAGGACCCAAACCAGCAGATAGTTGTAGACCTCATAAAGTGAAAGTAAATACGAAAACAACCAGAATATTCTATTTTTTGATTGTCGTTTGGGGGTTTGGGCTGCGAATATATAAATATTTCAAATTTTAAGAGCTGAATTATTTTAACATACCTTTGTTTGTCTGTCTCTCTCACTTGCCTTAAGAAAATGCTTGTAGCCAGTTCTTTGTGACGGTAATCCCATCGGCGAATTTTAGCAGTTAAAATTGATATATTGGTTGTGGATTATAACTTAATATGTACTCAAAGAAAAATCCTGAAAAAAACCTTTTATTTTGGGGTTCCAAACAGATATAACCCCTTAATTTATAATTACATTTGTTTACAGTGAATATTTCGATTTCGCTCATTTGGAATATATAACAAATGCCCGAATTGTTTTTATTAATTATATTTGCTTTTTAAATAATTAATTAAATTAATTGCACAAAACTAGATATTAAGAGAAAATTTCACTGATAATACAAGCTCATAAGAGTGTTTCAATTTTTAATTTTCGTTTACGGGTAGGCCCAAAAGTTGCAAAAAACAAAAAAAAAATAGCGTTATTATTTTGACGTTTGTTGACTTTGCATTGCACTTGAAAAATCAGAATATATAATCAGAAAACTGCGAATATTTTCGAATATATTGTTTTTTTTTAAAAGTGTAAAAAAAAATTAAAATCCTAAAATTATCATTTCCCTTATTAATATCAATTTCAAAAGTTTATGTATTTTAAAGTTAAAATTTTCTTAAAAAAACAAATTTAAAAATATATTTTTCAGTAAACCATAATTTTATAAATATCAAAAAGAGACAACAAACGTCAAATAAATGCAAAAAAATAAATTATTTTGCAACTTTTGGGCCCTACCCTCAAGGAAAATTTTGCTTTTCAATAAATCCCATACAAACCGTTTTATAAGCCTTCTGTCATATCAATAGATTTTCAGTAAAAATCACATTTTTTTTTTTTAAGTTTTAAACATTTCAACTATTATTCTGATACCAGATTATATCTACAAATTACTCATAATACAATGTATACATTTGCATATTATTAATTATTATATACATGTACATCTTTAAATTTAGTTCAAATATATTATCAACAATTTGGACTTCAACATTTTTCTAGGTCAATTATCTTGTAATAGTGATTTAGACAACACAATGAAAACTGCCCAGACAATCACTGCACATTACGGCACCCGTCGGAATGGCTTCAACACTTAGTCAAGTATACTTATCCCATAAAAGCGCAAATTCGTTTTAATAACGGAAGTGGAACATTGTTTTTAATCAGGAAATTGAACCCGCGAGAGCGACACTTAGTTTTCAGTGCTCCTCCTCAGTGCGTCCCAAGCGCACAATCATATATATACACAGCACTGCAAAAGGCTAAATCACAGATTTTTCCTGTACACATATATACTTATATTTGTATATATTATATTAATGTACCGCTTGATCAGTACGACACCCACTAGTACAGCACCCGACCATAGTCTTGCCAGCAAAAAGCATATAAGTAAACTGTGTATTTATATAGTATAATGTATATATACTATATATTTATAGTATACCCGGCTTAATTTACACTTATGAGTCTCCCAGACGCAAGGCGAGACCAGACGCGATAGACGCGGCTCCCGCATTTATCCAATATCATGAGCTCGAGCGCGGGCGCACGCGCATTCATAATACAATTCGAATTAATATGCCAATCATTTCGAATCGTGCGCGGTGTTTGTTTTTGTGTGTCAGGCAATCACTCAGCGCACAGCAGATTTTCAGAATAATTTTACTATAATACATATATATACACATTTAATATCTATATGCATAATTATGTACATATAGGTAAATCATTAGCGTGTATTTTAAATTGAATTAATGCATGCACTATTTGTACTTGTAAAATACATTGTAATAGAATTAGATAAAACAGATGTTTTATAAAGTGTACTTATATTCATTAGTTTGTCCTTGAATAATGATTATAAAGAAAATGCAAGAACCAAAACTAATAATTAAATATATTTCGTCAGTGTGGGAACTTTCCTTATTTTGCACTTCCGTTTTTAAATTGAATGCTAGAATAAATGCCCAGACATTTTACTATTTATTTAAAACCTATATAATATGTGTTTTATATATATAAATATATATATACATATACTTATATTAAATGAGTGCGCACGAGTGCCTTAAATAAATATAATAAATGTATATGGCACAACCTTTCATTCAAGCATCAGGCATCACAGGCAAGAGGCGTCTCGCGAGACTTGATTGATCTTTTGCGAACATGCGATTTGCCTCAAATATCGCGAACATTTTAAACTAAATAACGTGCGCCGAAAAAACAGACAAGTCCGCCGAAATGGAAATCCATTTCCCGTATTTATTATCGCATTTGAATGGCCTGTAGCGCCAGGCGGCGCTAAGCCACACAAGTGTGCCAAATCAGCAGCAGGCACATACGAGTATTAATACTATATATAAATATATCAGATGTATGTTACGCTATCGTTCAGTGAATAAATTCGTGACGGCCGCGTACCCACATTTGAAATGGTGGCATCGATTTCTGATAAAGTTGCCAAACATTTATATTTTTTACCATAATGTTTGCGATTATGACGATAATGTTAGAAAGCGATAAAATAATATTAATATGTATTAATATTTATTTTAAATATTATATGATTATTCTATTTAAAATATTTAGCCTTAACCATAGCCATAGCCGAGTGGGTTACCGCGTTGGCTGGTTTATGGGAGGTCGCGAGTTCGATCCCGGCCGGCAGACCTAAGTGTTTTTCGAATATAGCACTTTAAGGAATAACGGAACATTAATGCCATCAATTAACATATACACACGTACCCTGTCTAGAACAAAAAGTGTATGATGGCGTTGATGATTCACGATTCCGAATATCAAGATAGATGTGTTGTGAGTGTTAGAGCAAAGTAGCTTAAATATGAGTAGCACAACATAAAAAGCAGCATATTAGCATGACCTTACCAGTCGTTTAAACCCGTAATGGTCAATGAATCCGGTGTGCAGCATCGATTACAGGAACCAATGAGAACATAATGGTTGCGATTATGACGATAATGTCAGACAGCGATAAAATAATATTAATATTTATTTTCAATATGTTTTTTCTATTTAAAATATTTAGCCTTGAAGGCTTTACAGAAGTTGCCTATTGCTTTATGTTTAATTACGTGCTAGATTCTATTTAAAAAAATGGTTTTATCTCTATAATAACTCTATTACAACTAGGATTCTCGATTTTATTCAAGCCGCTCTAGCCACCGGTTTTCGTATATGATCCAGTTAAAATCTATAGTTAAAATACATCTATTCTAGAAAGGAAAAAAAGAGTTTTGTAGGTTACAGAATTACGTCAGTTTATGAAAGCCATTGCTTTACTAGATTTTGAAAACAAATTACTAAAATATAAGTTTAAGTTTTGGTTTTAATGAGTTTTGACGGAAGAAATGAGGAATAAGAAGGATTACTATATGCTGGAATCGCTGATTATTTATCGGTGGGGGCATTATATTATTGTTAACGTCAATAAATTTCTTATTTTCAAGATTTATTCCAGACGCGTTACTTTTAAATTATTTGAATTTTCATTATTTTCACATGCATTGAGGTTTATACTCATAGTTAATAATAATGTAAAAACACGCGGACACCAGGGCGTAACTTTTTCATTTTTGGATTAAATCATTCAAAAACATAACAAAATATAAATAAAAATATAAAATTAGATTGAATTCTAATAAACTCTTCCAACAAAAAAAAACAATGGAAATGAGTTTTCTTATGTGGTTCCCCGCTAAATTATGATTTCTTCTTTAAATCAACTGAGGAAGACCAAAACTCAAAACATCATTTGACAAGTGTCAATTTCTAAGAGTGCGCCACAACAAATACAAAGACATAAGAAAGATGTACAAATTTCGGTATCAGAAGTAAAAATATTTAAAAATCACGAAATGTGTTTTTATTAAAATAAATACGTAATTCTACAAATAAAATATAATAAATCCGAGTAAAATACAATAAATATAATATATACAACTAAAATTACATCATTTTAAAAATATGATAAATCAATTGCACCCACCATTTATGTGTTTGAGATTGAAGTCGCCGTGGGTCTGCTCCGCGCAATGTACAAACAATTATAGAAGTGTGTGCGTGTGTGTGTACTCTGTATTTACATATACTTCGTCGACGACGGACGTCTCACTGCTCTGCGCCCGCTGCGTGCGTCCGTTCCGTGCGGTTGTGAATGGGGAGATTTAATCTTTGCCCAATGACCACATACACCTTTTTACGAGAAACACGTATAAACCGAGCGCGGATGTTGTAGGCTCGTATAAATAAACTGTATATACTTACACACTATTATTTATAGTGTCTTATTCATAAAATGTGGTACTATCGATATTAATGTTATGACGCGCGCAAATTAATTAATCATAATTTATGTATATATATATATATATAAAACACCTTTACATTGAGTTAATAAACACTAAAAGATAACACCCGAATATAATTGCACTGATTGTACATATTTTTTAGATTTATAGATATTTGCATAAATTGGTAATTTCACAAAAACTAAATACTTGCGTAAATCACGAACGCGACGAACTGCAGCTGTTCGCTGCCTAAGATCGAATGTGAATGATGAACAAGAGCAAGAGGAGTGATGTTCACCCGGCAAGCTTCGCCGTACAAATGCTTTGCGATTTGTTTGGTCTTTGGTGTTTGAGTTCGAGTCTGTGTGTGTATATGAGTATGTGTGCATAAATGAGTACGGCAATTCTGTTTTGATCTTTTCGATTCTTCTTCTACGGCGCTTTCCACCCGCGTTGAGCGTCTGTTTGTGAATACAACTTTTTTGTTATCTGTGGGTAAGAAGAACATTATAAAGAATCGCACGTATTTTCTCGTCCTACGTGTTTTATGCGATATGACCCAAGCAAATAGCACAATTTACTAGTGTCGAGATTGTGGGTGAGGAGTTTTACTCATATAGAGATTTATTATACTCTGATGATATACAAATGTGATAATGATGTTAGATTATATAAAAGTATGTTTTTTATATATTGAGCATTATTACATGACCAACAACTGACCAGAACAATGTGTAAATAATAATATCTATAAAATAACATATATTAGATTATAGGTTGGAGGATGTTTCTTTGTACAAAGTGCGAAGTTACGTATACGATTTTTTCTTATTATTTATTGTAATTATTTTTCATGTATGGTTAGTTCAGAAGTTGTTAAAGCATTTATTTTCGAAAGTATCTTATAAATGTTTATAAGTTTTAAATTTACCGAAATTCGCTTGCGCGGCATTTGAACTCTGTCACAGTCCTTGATGCGCACCCTATTCCGCAATTACACGACTGCCAGTGGATGTTACGCGTTCACTGGATTTGAAACGAAAATATCGAACCTGCAGATGTACATAAAATTGCTATCACGACGCCGTTTCTCAGTTTCTCAGTCTAAAACCGAACATATTGAACATCTGCGTATTGTTTTTGAGTAGCCAATACCGCGAGGCCAAACTCACGATCAACATCGCAATTTTTGGGTCATCTCGTCTCCGGTGTGGAGTAGAATCGTTGCCGGTAAAAGTCGAGGCAATCATGAAGAGTTAAAAGCCCACCGCAGCCAAGGAACTGCGACAGTTCCTAGGAATGATCAATTTATTTTGGAGATTCACACCCGGAGCCGCCCAATAGCCGGCAGCCTTGAACAAAATCATGGTCATATTGAAGAAAACGATAAAACACCGAGCGCCGAGGGTGCATTCGAAAAAAGTAAAATATCATTGTCTCAGACCTGTTCCCAATTCCGTCCGATGAGCTAAAACTCGCCAATACACAAAGTGTGTTGTATTCACCGGTGAGCACAGCGTTTGCTGGCCTTGCTCAAGAGAGCTACTGGACCCCGCGGGCGTGGAGGTTTAAACAGATTCGCAGGAAGATTAAATAATGACAAAGGCTTAGATGCTCATTCATAATTTGCCTTTTAATATACAAATATATCCTAATTCTAACCTTAGATCTATACAAATTCTTAAAAACTACTTACATAGACTTTGGCCAAAATTGTCTTCCATGGTGGGCGCACGTAGCCTTCGGGAGTGCTATTTCTCTACAGGGACCCCACGTGGCTCTCGGGCGTGCTGTGTCTCTGTGAGGGCTGCACGTGGCTCTTGGGCGTGATGTGCGATGGGGGCCGCACGTAGCTCTCTGGCCTGTTGTCTGATGTGGGCCGCACGTGGCTCTCGCTCGTGCTGTGCGATGCGGTGGGGGGGAGGGGTGCGAGTTCCACGGAGGAAGCGGCTCTGACCTTCTGGCTTGCTGGTGGCTGCAGATGGCTTTGAGGTACTTCGGTGTGGGTCACAGGTGGCTCTCTGATGAGCTGGGCAAAAGATCCTCGAGCGTGGCTCCCCGGTGTGCTGGGCGCAGCCTGGCTCTCTGCAGTTTGAAGCGATTCCGCTGACTTTTCCTTCTTCAACACGCGGTACTTTTTCTCCAAATCACTCTCACACACACCACCTTCCTCTTCGGCTCTTCAACCTAAACTCCCGTCTCCTCTCTCCGTTGCCTTCCGGTCCATCTCCGTTCATTCCCTTTCCCCCAAGTAAAATCTAATTCCATATTTCATTTTCTTAAAAGCTAGATATAGTGCGTTCAGTGCCTCGTTAATCCATTATTCACCATTCTAGTGGGGCCGAGTCATTGCTCACGCAACACAGTACCCTGAAGAACATTTACAAAAACCGGCGAACAAATCGACAAAACCAGGAAACTACGGATAAACTTTATCACCGCAAATGTGACTTTGACAAGAGTTCGATAAAGAGGGGGGAATGAATTCTTCTCAAGTGCATTTTCGTCACCAAATTATTTGGTGAGAAGAATTCACTGCAGTGGAGTGCATTATTTCATCAAATCATAATAACCAATGGGTTTTAAAGTAAACACAATTCGAGTATGTAATGTTATTGTTGTTGAAAAAATCAAACCTATGCAGTGCATTTTTGTCACGAAATAATTTGGTGACAAGAATTATCTTTTTGGTGACGAAAATTCATATTTTGGTCCTTGAAATATTTTCCATACAAATCGGTGGTGACAAAATTGAGAGAAATTCACTTGACAAAAATTCCACACACCATCGATTACTCCGAACTGGCGGACGCCGAGTTGAAGCAAATGTTCGAATCAACGCCGGAAAAAATACAAACTGTGTGGTTGAAAGAAGAAATCGTACTCGAATGCAATTTTTCCACACTGCGAGCCCGAACATTTGTGACTAATCAACATCTAAGAATTTGTTAGCCAAAGTGCACGGAATCCCCCATCAAGTGTCGCGGCGACACAAATTGGATTACACAGCTTCTATTTGAGTTGATGGGTCATCATAATACAAAAGCTGAATGGAAAATGATTTGCGGATCTGCGAAAAGACTAAATATGAACTAACCACCAAACATTGATGCTATTTCCTTTACGATTAAAATTTAAATGCTCATCATTGTTTAAACTATACGTCGTAAACGTCGTACTATATGTTTACGTGGGTGTCTATTGCGCCACTTATTTACGGAAATCCAGTGTGATCGTAAAACAACTTTTTTGACTCAATTTGTCAACCTTTTTTTAGTTTTTTTTTATGATTTTTGACAAAAGTAAAAATATATAATTTTGAACTTTTGATTATATCTCATTCTCATTGGATCCTTTAATTCCTTGTGGGACATAGGGCCAGTGTGCGATGCCGCACAGCGGATTCATTGACCATTACGGGTTCACACGAGTG
>JANSTU010015975.1:0-29079 GCA_027564075.1 Bolitophila hybrida | reverse complement strand
AATTCGGCCTCTGTTGATCAAAGATGGCCTCTTCTGCATGAGTGCTGCCTTCAAGCGGTCCAGTTGTTGGCAGTACAATTGGAATTGAGCGTTTGGCCATAGGGGAGCAGCTCATAGTGTATGATTCCCTACCAATCCCACCAACCACACAGCAGAACCTTCCTGGCCGTCAATCTGGGCTTGGCCACCGTCTGGGCTGCTTCACCGCGTATCGGCCACGACCGTTTGCGCTTCACATTGTCGTAAGTGACCCACTTTGGAAATGGAAACTGTAACAGCCGATCATTCGGAAATTTTACTGGGCAATGCACATTGCGTCTGCTATCCCAGTAATATTTAGATGAGGAGGAATGCCGTCACGAAAACATCCGATCGTTCGGGGTAGACCCTAGGTCGAGTACAGTCTCGGATGAAACGGTTCACCTAGCCGTAATTAGGTTCCGCGGGGATGGGGAGCCCCAGAGAGCAGGCAACTTGTTGTTTGTTCATTGCCCCATTACGGATGAGGTGCCTACGGGTGCTGAAACGCGGTGGTTGTGGGCGATATAGATATAGATATTTATATAGATATGCTTCGGCGTACCAGGAAACTGTAGATACCTTTGTATCGGGTCCATAAACTGCAAAAAATTGATTGGCGGCTTGAGATGAATTTTTGCCTTTGTCTTAGTATACTACTGTAAAATATGTCGGATTTTCTTTTGCTCTATGTTTGCGACGCTATAACTCACAAACGACTGAACCAAACAACAACCAACTGTCAAGCGCGTGTGTTAGCGCGTTGAGACCTTTTCAACAAGCTATAGCATGACACGATGCGATAAATAAAACTAGAACTTCGCGCTTGCAACGACACCATAAATATTATTAAATAATAATTATAGTCAATATATTATTTAAGTTTTTTCTCCCTCCTACTACTACTTCAAAACACTGTTTGGACAGGATACTTTGAAACGATGACTATCAAGAAAAGTATTTTCTTATTTTAAGTCGTTAAGCGCAAGGTATTTTTTAATTTGTTTAAGGCTTATAAACCAAAACTAACAAAAAAAAAACAATAATCTCATTGACAAATCGCAAATTGTTTTTTTTCCTGAATCGCCCTAGCATATATTATATATTAGCCATTCCTCTCCGAGCTCAAAACAGCACCTGCTGTTATTAACTCACATGGTCCGATATGCTTTTCTCCAGCACAGTATAATGTATATATAATAATAAATATCTTATAACTGTTGGCCTCAGCTTAGCAATAAGGCAATAAGCTTTTCAAAGCTTTTCTGTCGGCAATCGATTAAATATTATGATTTGACGAATTGTCGTAGATCCGTTTTTCGACGAATTGTCGTATATACCGTGCAGTTCAACGTTCAACTCTTTGCCCTTTTATGTTACATAACATGTCTATGGCGAATGTTTACTATAGCGCCCAGTAAGGAAGAAGTTGTTACCCCTACCTTCATTAAAGGGTAGCGGTCGGGGTGGTAACTTAATAGGAGAAGATGGCAACGTTTAACCATAAATTTATAAAATTGCAATTTAAGGGCGTACAAGGTAAGAGTCGAAAAAATATATAAAACAAATCCAAGATCAAAATTAGGCAAACAAAACGACGCCTAGCCTAATAAAATTGATTTATTATCCAAAAACAATTTACACCATATTCGCAGATCTACTCCATTAATTTATTAAAACACATCGTTTAGTTTTGGGTTTATTTTGTATTTTCCTTATAGAGTACTTTGTAAATAATACAAACTTACAAATTAATTGATACAAAATTCAATTATTACTGTCTTCTTTATGTTTATGTATATATATTATAAATGTATATCTATATCGTACATAAAACTAAATATTTGACATAAAACTAAATGTGTAATCGAATACAAGAACCGAAACAACACGCAGATTGCATTTGCTTTGAATGAATTGTCATTCATTTTTTTTTTAATGTTTAATAAATAGCACATACACTCGCAAGGACATGTACTATAGAAACTATATTATGATCATTTTCATCTATACGTTATCGGTGCGCTGGTTGTATTTTAGCGCGGAAATCTGAATCATATGGAAATGTGTGTCTATGTATTGTATATATGTATATTGTATGATGTTTATGTGACTCGTGATTGCAATGTCGAAATTATATTGTACTAAATTGATCATATTATATCGCTTTTTAATATGAAAAATGAAAACCGCCAGAAACTAATATGTAGATTAATTAATATTGATCATTATCTTTTTGACCTATTGAATTTATGGTTTGTTAATACGTATATAAGGTTTATCGTGAAATTTAATTAATATATAGGTACTCTACATATTATTTGGTACATATTCAAACTACATGAAAATTGTGTATGCTGCACATAATGCAATGTAAAATGTACGTTGAACGTGCCCCCGCACAATATGAGTTTTAGGGTGGATTGCGTGTGGTGAAAGCGCTCATTTGTCGAAATCGCACCTGATATAAACGTTTAATGAAATGTTTATAGAAACGACTACGCACTCAGCAGTTGTATATATTTCCACGTATAATAATACTACATGATTGATCATTAAATTTTAGATTGTATATCATAATAGTGTTGTCTGTTCTACGCAAGTCTTCCGCACCGAAAGCGGAAATGAATGAATTTGTATGTGGTATTTATATGTTTTAAGTCTTTGCATGTAATGCATGTAACGGTTTTTAGTAATATTTAACTATTGTAGTTATTTGCATTTTGTCCCATGTTTTTTTTTTGTTGTAATTTAAATGTTTTATATATATATAGTTTATATATGTATATTATTAGAATCAAAAATGATTTTACCAATTAAGCACTTATTCAAAAAGTGCAACTTCCATATAGTCCCTCTGGTATTTGCATATATTTTATTTATATAGATTTTCATATATATACATATATGTATGTATATATTTATATATAGGAAATCGCTTAAATTGATATTGTTTTTTTTTTGTAGTTTATAAATGTACGAGAACAAAACAACATTAGAATTTAATTTTAATTTATTACAAACGACACATTTGGATGATTTAAATGACGTTAAAGGGAAAAATTGATACAATTTTATATTCAAATACATAATTATATATTTAAATATTTGCTTATACATATATACATACATACATAATGTAGATATGTATATATTTATTTGTATATTAAATTTATTATAAATTATAAATATATCACCTCGATAATTTTCTTTCCACTAAATAGAATAACATTTTGGGGGTTATCTTTTGTTAGAATTTAAATATTATAATGTTTTATGTATATATTTAATGTAATATGTACATAAATATGTACGTATATATATATTTGTTTCTTGATCATTGAATTGTTCCTAATAAAAAACATCAAATGTAATTGGATGTCTACAAACAATATGTACAGTTTATTAAAATGTCTCTTTGTTGATGCGTCAGACTTAATATATGCATGTGTGTAATGTACAGATAAAGTCTATATATATATATTAAATTTGACAGGATTTAAATAATTTTATTTATTCATCGATTAATTAAATTGTGAGTGTCAGTGTGTTGGTTGTAGTTGTATGTGTATAATTGTATGCGCGTATGCAGCGATTATTTTCCGATGTACAAAAATGGTTTTGCGAATTATCGTATTTGTTTAATCTTGTCTATTGACATTATTTTGGTTACAAAATCAAGCAAATACCAAACCATTAACAATGTTTACATCATTTCAAATATATCAACGTTATAATGTATATATGGTATAATATCACAGGTGTGCTGCTGATAATTATATTTTAGTATTATGGTAGAGTTGATACTTGATTAGGTTTTATTATTTTATTTATTATTATACGAACACTTTGCGTTGCTTTCTTATTTACTGTAAAAGGGATGGAGTGTTTTTTTCAGCGCGATTTGACAAAGTCAAATCAATTGAAAATAAACGCACCCAATTAGATTATTTTTTAGACTATAATTAAATATAACTACCCGAACATGCAAACTATAAATTATTAACTCTTAAATACAATTTGAGCTTGTTTCTTGATTTATATGTACAAACTCAAATTTGACTATGGTTTTATTTCGGAATCTTCTTTTTGCTTGTTGATACTTCTTACTTATTATGCCATATTTTATTTTCAAAAATAACATCCTATAATATAATAAATAAAATTATCAACTATGTATTTTACATATATTAAAATTAAAAAAAACAAAGCCTACACCAAACATACAGTTTTCCGAAAGATCTTTTTTTCAGTGTGTGCTTAAAAAATGCTGATGGTTTTTAGATTATTGCTTGGATTAAAGGCGACGACATCATAATTAGTGTTCATAGTTTGTAGACTCGTTTTGAAGAATAGTAGTTGATGAGATTGAGATTTTGTTCTCTAAAATTTGGTAGCCAACATTATACATTTTAAACATAAGCCCAAATTAAATAACATACCAGCCAAGCTGGGCATGTTTACTAAATAGAAACTCTATCATTAATGCTGGCTGCCAACAGAAAGAAACTATACATTCTTTAATATAAACTTTTAATCGAGTGAATACCATTTTTTGTCCGTCGCATCTTCTTCTTCTTATATTTTTTTTAGTTACAGTATACATAATTAAAACGTGTTCTATAAATAACAAATATTGCTTACATTTTTATGTTCTCGTCTTTAATTTGATATTTGTATAGTTTTGTGGGCTTTTAGATTTAAGTTGGTAGCAAAAATCTCTTGTATTTTAAATCCGGCTTACTCGTGTGCATAGAAAATATATGTGCAGTTTCTTGTAAAATAAGTTTCGTATATAAATTTCGTCTAGATCTTTTGTTTGTGTTTTTTTCTTTTGTTTTGTGGGTGTAGGTGGTGGTGGTGATTATATAGTGTTTTTTTTTTTGTAAAACGACATAAATATATTTTATAAGGTGTATAATTTGAAAAGGTGCATTTAAAAGGTTTGTTACAAAACTATGGAGTATTCTGATTGTTTGGATTTTATGTGTCGCCTTATAAATCGTGTGTGTGTGTGTGTGTGTGTGTTTGTGATATGATTTAGTAAAGGTAAAGGTTAAGGTAAAGGTAATGAAAAAACCGAATCAGTTTTTATAATTGTGCCCGGCAACCAAAGGGTGTGAGAGTCGGTGGTTACAAGTGTTTTAAAAAGTATGTTTGTGTGGGTTTATAGTAAAACGACGGATTTAGGCGATTACAAAGATACTGTGATAGAAAAATGTGGATTATAAATTGTGTGGTAAATATTTATTATGTGTTTTTGTATAAATATTGTAGGTAACGCAATACAAAATACTTTAGTATTTTGTTGAAACGATCGGTTTTCTTGTCATCTTTATAAATTGGTACAAAATTGAGCAGTTTTAATAATATTACAGAAAAACAAAGTTTTGCTTTAAATAAAAAGGGGAAAATATACTAATCCTAACAAATAAAGTGTTTTACAAAACTTTTTTCTTAGATATGTTCCAGCATTAAAATACCATCATATTTATTTTTATAAATTTTAGATGTATATGCAAAATTCAACATATATAAATAAGTATATAAAATCACCATGTAATTATTGTAGTTATATAATAACAAAACGGCTTTGATTATATTAACAGAAGACTTTTGCTACATGTCTTACATTTAAATATGTGGATTCTTGCCTTACATTTTAAACGATTGACAAATATTCTTATACACTAGTTTACAAGTTTATCGTATTCTTTTGTGTATACGCATATATAGTTTGTTCAGATTGTTTGCATCTGCGTATATAGTTTACTTAATAAATTGATTTAAAAAATTTCGATATTAATTTAATTAATAACAAATTGATTTTTAGATAAAACCAATAACAATTGTTAGCCACATGTGGCTACGATACAATAATATGCGGAGCGGACAGGAGCACCGCGATTGTGGCGATTATTGTGAACAACGTGAAAACATAAAGGCACAGTCTGTCGACGACCATAGCTGCAAATTTCCAGTCACGCGCTACATCGTTGTCTTCGTCATCTTTTCGGAGCTGAAAAAAGATTTTTTATTTAATGATGATATGATGCATTATATAAAAATAAATATAGGGTAATTTTTATTTTTATTGACAATTTTTTAATTGTTATAATATAAAAAAAATATTGAAAACACCGATAATAAAAATACATTAACAACACAGGAAGCATTCCAAATTAATCAATTGTACCAATTCTTTTAGTTAAAGATAGCTTTACGATTTAAAGATGTAAAAACTAAACAATAAATACAGATTTCTTACAGAAATTGTCAATTTTACATTTTTTAATAGAATAACTCATTGCCTGGCCGCGCCAAAAAATTGAAAATTATCAGAGAGAAAATATGATGCATGCCTATGGCACTTTTTTCACTTTATACGGTTTGATTTTAGCCTTGGCATATACCAAATACAAAAGTAATTTATGGAACTTTGAAGTTTTTTTAAGGTTTCTTTTTTTTTTATTTAATCCATTTTTATTTGTATTATTTAATTTTATTCTCTGAGAAATATTCATACTAACAGTGCTAAAACTACTAAATATTTGAAAAATACATCTAAAAACTATTGATTTATTTAAAATTTCTATAAAAGGACAATGAATCTAAAATCATTTTGTCGTTATCAAATAAAATTAATAACTGCCTTAAAAACCAAGGATTTTTAATTCTTTTTAAATATTCAAAAGGATATATTTAAAAAAAGAAACAGTAAATTCAGTTAATATCATCTGCCATTACGAAGGGTTGTTTTTTTAATGCCATATAGTAGAAAGGTGTTGGCCATAGAATTCTAGTTCTAGTTCTAACTCTTGGTTTCAGGGAGGGGTAGCGTATTTTCAGTGAAAAAAGGCATATTTTGTGTTATAAATTTTCCTTTTTCTACATAATAGTTGTACATTTTAAGAATATTCGGTTAATTTTTTATGGAAAATATCGTGCCTGCGATTTCTCGAAGTAGGATCATCTGATACCAAAAAAACCACCGGCATTCGTTAGAGGAGATGTTTGAGGTAAAACTGTTAATTTTTTCTATTTTTAAATTTTTGGCGTCACTTTGAAGTAAAAAATCTGCCTATTTGTTATTGTAAAATTGATAATTAAAAAAAAAGAAAAAAGCTCTCAGCGTTATCTGCGTTATTCTCAATTGATGAACTCCTTATTTATTTTTATTACATGCTACTAGTTGTCACTTTGTCCTGCTTGCGATTTTGAAAAGGGAATAATCTTCTCGATACAGAGTCACACCACACTTCTGCTGACTTTTCGAGGCAATTCAACAATCATTTAATACAAACACAATTTAAAATGCACGTATTTCCGAAGAATGTGAATGAAAACGGAGGCAAACTCTAAGCGCCTTCAGCTACTGTTCGACATGGCATACAATAACCTACTGGAGTATATTTCAATGCATCGAATATATATTTATGTTATAGATTTTTTTTTTTTTAAATGGGAAAAAAGTGAAAATACCTTACCCAACCCTTCGCGAAATCTCAGCGGTTGTTCTTAATTAAACTAACTGAACTTTTGAGTAAAGCTTATAATGACTGCGCTACTTAATTAAGTTTATTATTATAATCAGGCTTATAATTCGGAATAAAAAAAATATCACAATTATAATTATTGAGTTATAATTTTTGCGATTTTTAATTTAATTTTTAAATTTAATCATTATAGGTGTGAAAACCTGTTTTCTTAAGACACATTAGTTTAGAGCGAAGGGTCAGAAATTTTCAAAGGTTGTTATAGGGATTTTTTGGTAATTATTATGGTTGTATGTAATTTGTAGAATTTCTAACAATGGACTTTCATCCCGCCTGCTTTTTTAAAAACAATTGCTTTTGACCCCACGGTCGCTCGTCTGCGGGTTTTCGTACACATTTTGAGCTTTTGATCCCGCAGACTTTTGTACTTTTTTTTGTATTTTACACAAGAGACGCTTATCCCTCGGACTATCGTACATAATTTTGGGGGTGAAAGACTGCAGGGTGAAGGTCCGCGGGATGTAGAACCATTGTATGAAAGTCAATTTTTAAAATTACGGATCACTTACGTAACTAAGTGAAAATATATGTATATTTGTATGTATTTATATAATAGTTTTGATATTGCAATCATTATTCATCAAAATTCTACATTGTCTTAAAACATGTGGATACGAACCGTTACTATTGGAGTTTCATAGAACGTAGCAACAACTAGTGTAAGCTCAGAATTAATGTGACGCCACTGTAATTCGAGAACAGATTTGTCGAAGCTCACTAATTTATTTTAGCAGAGAAAAAAACAACCTTAAAGTGCAAGTAATCAACATAGAATAGAATAGAATACCAGGTCAAAAACATGAAACAGAATAATAACATACTGCTCTGTGGCATACGAGAGATGCACTTGAGGTGGAAATACAAGACACAAAATCAGCTGGTCTTCCACCGACAATATACCACAGAAAATTACATTTATTTAGCTATTATATCATTAAAAAATACGTCTGCAATCGTATACAATAAAATAATCACAGACACAGTGAAACGAAATGTATACTACTTAAAACATGACATCAATGCAATTATAAATTACTGTATGACAACTGGAGGAGTACATGACGATATAAAAGTAAGTCGAATAACAGTTATACACAAAGGTTGTTTGTATCACCTTTGTGTATAACTGTTACCTCAAAATATCGACAAATTAGGCGCATTCTACCAATAATAGAAAAAATATTGTAAAAGATTGTAATAATAAACTTATGATCCATCTTGACACAAATAATATACTGAAAACGAATACTTTATTTGTCCTAGTATCGACTATACACACTCAACGAGACAACAAAAGAACTGTAGCTGTAGCTTCTCATTGACAGAAAACATTCGACACAGTATTCTGATCTATACTATTTCAAAAATTATGGATATGGTATAATATTATGTGTATGCCAAAAAAATGAGGGTTTTAAAATAATTGATGCCAATTACGATAATGGACGTTCAAACAAAAATGAATTTCGCGCACTTTGAGAGATTAGCAAAAATTGTGCAAAAACTAGGTCGGTGGCAGATGCGAAAAGACCACCAAGCCCCCGGTAACGCCGTTCAGTTGAAAACATTGCTGCAGTTCGTGCAAGTAAGCTGAAAGCTTACAACGCTTACAAAATTCAATTGACCCAAGAAGTGAAGTCTGCTGACCATTTGAGAGAGCCAAACGTTCGCCGATTGGATGCATAAGCAAAGACAAACCGATGAGGAATTTTGCCAGATTTGTCGTATTTGGGCTGATGAAAATCCAAGGGCGATTGTTGAGAAGACAATGCATCCACAAAAAGTCACTGTTTGGTGGCCTTGGGCTTTTTGCTAACGGAATCATTGGACCATTTTTCTTCGAATATGCAGCTGGCAATTCAGTTACGGTGAATGGTGAGCGGTACCGTGACATGATCAACGGTTTCAACAAGACGGCGCCACATGCCACACACAATTTGGACCATCGGTTGGAGGTGTGCCGCCGAAGACTTGGCGAACATTTGGCCGATATTATCTTTCACACATAATTGCCATAAACCATTTCACAAGATTAAATAAAAATAATTCAAACAATAACATTGACTTTTTATCCTAACAGATTTCCTTATTAATGGAACACCCTTTAGTACCCACTAAATTAAGGAGCTATAATTTAATAACGTATAAAACTCGATTGGTTTAAAAGTTATTTATCAAACAGACGACAATTCATGGACATAAATGACTTAAAGAGTGATATTCAGGTATCTACACTCTTCGTGATTTACATAAACGACATAAATGAATTACATTTGAATGGAAAAACTTTCACGTACAGACATCGCAATTGAATACAAAAAAATAAGGCATGAACACCCTAGATGGAGCAACAACGTCTGACACAACAGAAACAAAATATATGATCATTGCAACCAAACCAAATACAGGTGACCACATTTTAATATTTTTGATTTGATGTTTACATACAACAATAAACATACAAACACACATCTCATCACAGGAGTAGAAACTCCCACATACAGAACACGGCAGACAACAGATCACAAAATGTTGAACAGCTGCAAAACTACAACCATATCCCTGAAAATTATAAAATATTAAACAAAAATCTATTCAAAACTAAACATGTAAAATATATTCAATAGAGTCTTGTAAATCGTCCTCAATTAAGAAATTGAAATGATAATTTATTATCAATTGGTTTTTGGGAAAAAATCGAGGAAACGGCTCACTCCCTGCAAATAGTTTTTTTTTATATATATATAAAACTATAAGAATGATTATCCCCATTAGGTTATATTTATTTGACACACTTCAAATATAGTTTATATCGTTGAATTATTGAGCTGGGATGCATCAACAAAATGTATTGTTAAAATAGCCGCTGATAATATATAAGTTATATATTCATAAAAATTAGAATATTACGAAACTGGGCTTACAGTCCCGAAGTCACAACTTCTAAGGCTAATCAATTATTCGACAAGAAAATACATTTTAAAACCTTAAATTAGCATAACAAACGGTTTAAAACTAATTGAAAGCAAAATACAATGCAAGTGCCAAAGTACTGTACAGTTTATAAAGAACCGACGCATATACCTATACACATACTCAACATGTAATTCGGAAAACGTGAAAACTAAGTTGGTGAATGTTCCGCGTTTATAATGGTTTATTATAGTATATATACACTTATACCTATACCGAGTGACTTTATATACATGACACCGCGACACAAAACCCATTCCCGGCATTTCTGCTCCAAATTGGTTGATAAAGCGAACTTATGGCGCAACACAAAATCAATGGCTGGCGTACAAGTTTTGTGCCCGAAAAAGTTTTTATGTTGAACGCTTTTGCACGGTACGACAAGAGAACAACCATCAGACATAGACAAATGTATAAAACATTTATAAAACAGGGAATACACTTATTATACAATACATCACATATTTAATTTAAACAATGTTGGCTTATGTTGTTTTCAAAATATGTCTTATATTAAATATAGTCATTGAAACTATATAAAATATGATAAATTATTTTTATGCAAAAGCCGACAGTGGATTGAAATTTTAAAAAGCTTCGCACCGGTTGTATAAAATTGTACATTTACAAATGAATGAATTAAAAGCTTACAATCAGAGCGGGTCTGCACCATATATTTTGTATTATGGTATTGTATATATTTTTTTTGTATTGCAATTGTAATGTGGTGTACAGATAATTAGAAACTAAGAAATAATAATATATTGTGAGAAAAGTCGCTTAATTTCAAATTTTGTGAGCTTAAATCTCGTGTATTATTATTTAGTTCCATTTGCAGAAATGTATTATTATTTTTAGTTTTAGTTATTTTTCGGTATATTAATATAAATTTAAAAACAAACTATAGTATTATCATATGTACATAATAATTACTATTTTATAGAAACAAATCTGCCACACAACGAGTTGCAGTAATTAACTGTAAAACATTGTTGATCAAACGTTTTTTTAAATCAAAAAACATTGACGTCATTGCAATTAAATTATTTTCTAAAACAATTAAACATGGTTTCTAATTACCTGGCCGCCAATGTATGTATTTACGGTATGTGTACTTTATAAATAATATACTCGTATGTTTTGCATCGTTTTTTTTTTTGTATATGAAATTCCAAGGGGAAATACGGTATAAACACATGCTTCCTGATTTTTGACGATTTACAAAATTGAAGCATTTTAAGGGATGTATTATACAATTTGTTTTAAATCGTATGCAACATATAAATGTGGATGTTTTATGTACCTTTAATATATATGACCATTGTTTTTATTTTGTGATAATAATATATTTTATTAAAAGCATTGTTAATAAACTGATTGTTTATAATTCTGTATACATATTTACATTTAATTAATTGTACAAATGTTTTATAGAAACATTTATACAATCAACAATTCAATGCTTACGATTTAATAATAAACTTTTACCATAAAAGTGCAACAAAAGATAATTTAATATTTCAAACATCATCTTAAATACATATTTTTTTATTTTCTGAATCTCATGATTATAAACAAAAAAATGTATTTAATTAAATATTTTTTGCTCTCAGGTGGCGAACGGTCGATGTAATACAAACTACCAAATCCATTGCTACATTCCATACATGTGACTAGACTAAAAAACCCTGAGGTCGCGGACTATAGAAGGACTGGTTAATAACAAACATATATAACCACTGTCGGGAAGATGGGAAAACATTTGCAACATGGTTTGGTCCGTTCTCCATATCTGCGATACACCGGCTCATGAAGAGAAGTGTATGTGGCTGAATCAGCACAGGCATAGGTAATTTTCAGATCCTGCGACTCCAAAAAGCAGGGCTGTGAAATTATTATTATTATTGTTGCACAATCACATTATTTCTGCAAGTCCTAGAAGACTAAGGACGGAGGTATCGTACTCAGCTCAACGAAGAACTGGTTGAAACCTCGGAGTTAATTAATATATTTTATTGCATAACTAATATACATAAATTTAATAAATATACATTATATCCATGGTATTTTTATATATATTAATATTATTTTATGGTAATTAAATAAAGCATCACATTGATCATTGCATTATATCTCCAAATCCACTCAATATTATTGTTATATATTTATATATGTAGATATATGATACATTTTAATTTATTATTTAATTTTGTAATTATTTCTGCTTCGTCATAATATTATATGATTATACAATTGAATACATCAAAAAGGTTGGCCTGGTCCTCCTCTGAAAAGCCTTTTTCTCAATTTGTATGCAATAGTTTCATGATATTTGCGGGTTTAATAAATGGATAAAAAAATTACGACCACCTAAAAAAAAAATTCACACCACAAATAAAATAAAATCTCTTCAAAAAATATTATTCCTCATCAAAAAAGGAAAATAATATAAGGCAGAAAATGTTAAAAAACCTAGATCATAATTCAAAAATACACAGTAAATGTTATAAAAACGAACACCAAACTCGATATGAAAATCGAAATCAGAAGCATTACAAGGCAATATTCCACGACCCACTATCCGCCATTCCCAAGGGTTGTTTTCCTTAAAAGTGATTCAAAAGGTTTTGGCCATAGGGTACTATTTTTAACGAGCTTGGAGTTCAAAATTTGTCAGAATGCGCTAAATTTGAAGCCCTAATAAATGTTATTTTGCAGCTATGGCCAAGATTATGTTTCGTAACTCAGGGCCGTAAGTTTAAATCCAAATACAGAAATGCAATTTTTTGTATGTATTTGATTATTTATACAGACTCGCCATAATTAATATGGAGGATATTAATTTTACCTAATTATATGGTAATTGCAATACCGACACAATCTGTATTCTACGATTTAAAAAAAAAGAAAATATTATTACGCATGTTAAAGAATATGAAAACTTTGAGGATAAATTCATAAACGTTACAGCTACACCTGTCATGGCAGTTTATACAAAAGATTACTTTCAAATTAGGTATCTACCGGTCAAAGAAGTTCAACTGCACCTAGGTCTTTATGATTGCCAATTCAACTAGGACTGGTCTATACTTTTGGAAAATAAATGTATCGATTTCGATTTCGGTTTTTTTTTTAATAACAAAGATTTCGGATCGGATTTTTTGATTTTTAAAAACACCGATGATTAAATTAAATAAATTATTTATTATTTTAAACTTGGATTTGTGTACTTCCGTTTTTTTTTTATTAGAACTAAAATATTTATAGTATAATAAATACATTGTAAATTTGTTTATGTCAAAAAAAAAATAGAAACAAATAATTTTTAACTTTAAATTGTTTACATATTGAAGTTTTTAAATTAAATAATATGAAATATAGAACAAATATAGAATACAATTATTTTAACTATTATATAAAAATCGGTTATTAAATAATAATAATAAGTTTGGTATTAGTGTTTAACATTGACTTGACCAACTGAATATATAGTAACGATTAAAATATGCGTGTTTACCTTTATGGTACAAAAATAATAAGATCTATGGGCTATTGGCTATATAAATTATTAAAAAAAATAGTAAAAACGACCTTTTTATGTATCCAGATATTCCATATTTGCTTATTGTTCTCTTTTTATAATAATTAAAAAAAATCTATAAAACTTACTTGATCTGTGATGTATCGAATTTCTTTTAAAATTAATGACAGCTCATAGTCAGCAGAAGACTTGATGCACGAGTGCGGTGCAACTGCATCTGGTATTCTATTGCCATCGTCGCCAGGCCTATAATGAGGTAAAAATTAAAATTAAATTAAAGTCATTTTAATATGCATAAAACTTACCCAAAAACAGTTCTGAAGTACGCAGGATTTGGTGGCAGTGTTCCCCCGGGGGTAAGTGGTCTACAATTATGTCTAAAATCGTCGTCTATATCCAGCACATTGGCCAGCAGTGACTTGGACGATCGTTCCTTAAGCTCTACATCGGTGAGTATGTGCGGTTTTCGATCGGAATTATCGGAGCACGGTGTCGGCGGGTACTCCATCGTGTACGGTTTACCGGGTCGTTTCATGCGCAACAGAAACGGCAGCCAGTAAAGGAATACAACACGAACCTACATTTAGTGAATTTTAGAAGCAATTAGATATAGCAATATTGTTTTATATTATATTATTAACATATTATTATAGTTATAAAATAGCGGATTTCGCTTTCCTAAAAATGACATGACATGATTTAACGTCGTCCGCGTACAAATTACATTTACTGAGTAGATCATCAATATGTATTGTAGGTTTTATAAGTGCTATTCGACGGAGAAGGTGAGAAGGTGTTAGGCAGGTTTAAGTGAGAGCGATAAAGTCATGGTTACAAGTTACAAGCAAGAACGGATAAATAAAAATGCTTTTAGATTTACATCTACTGGCTCTATTTATAACAACAGAAGCATTCTTGACAGCTCCAAGATTAGGAAACATTAATATTTTAGGTCATAGGAATAACTTCTGATTTTGACCAGATGCTCTGGTAATTATACTTTCCAAGTAGGAAGATTGGTTAGACAATACCTCACTTCCAATTCCAAGTGAAAGTGCTATAGCACGATGGATCTTAAATGAAATCTAGAGATGGTGCTGGTATATTTTGCTTAAGATCTGAATTCGTATAGCAATTCCTCTTGGTAAATATGCTACAGCATTCTAGGAAGAAGTTATGGCAATTGCAGATAGTATTATATCACAGAACTAAAAGCTCTAATACATATAAATAACAGAAAAGTTCGCAAATGTTCTTTTCATAATATTGCATATCGCTAAAACATGTATTAAATATACTCGATTTTATACGTAAAAACACAAAATCATCTTTTTAATAGAAATAAAAAAGACCTATTTCTCCACAATTGTGTGTTTTTTCTAAAACACCCGATTGTGTAAGATTAAGATTTGTGTCTATGGAGTAACGCAGGACAAATGTCACACCCAGATCGAGTCATTGCGGATCGTGTAGCACAACTGTGGAAGATCAGCTGCGGTCATTGCTGACTTGGTGCAGATTATGTTGGAGAAAAAAATTCCAGGTGGCGTAAGTGCTGGATATGAGAGTTGCAGTCCGATGACAATGCGTGTTTTTTCAAGCATCCTGCATCGTAGTCAATTATGAGGCATTGAGCACTGTACTAATACCGCAAGATGGTGATCTGGTTTGTATAAACATAAAAGGTGGTTTTGGCAAAGTGTCTACTGCCCCCATCGAACCATATTGTATTGGTGAACGCGACCAGGCGACAACCAACCTTTATTGGAATGGATGCAAATACAGTATCCGGACTATGGCACAGCATGTGTGAGCTTAGATCGCCAACCAAACTCGATGTAGAGGCCATGGTGGACTTCATAGTGTCTGGCAACCTAACGGTCGTCAAAAAATGTTCCGAAGACTTCACGTTCAACGGGTCAACAGAGAATAGCAACATAAATTTCACGCTGACCAATGACGCCTTCCAGAACATTTTCAGCATCGTGTATAGAGTATCGACGATTGCCTGCGTGTAACATACCACAGATGGTATACAAAATAATTGAAGGCTGGAGAGCATACGAGCCTCCGTGAAGCAGCCAGTGTAAGTTTTGAGAAGTCGGCACACTGTCTCTGACCGACAAGGTGGACCGTCTAACTGCGATCGACCGACAATTGAAGATACGGGATCCCAACCGACGAACTTTGTCACACGCTGCGATTGGTTGTACGGGGGTACAAGCCGCAGTTTCTTGAAGCGAAGACCAGTTACTGGTACCGTTTCGTGTTCACCGAGGGAAACGAGAATCGTTGGGGGAACGGTGTACTGTGTCGGGAAACGCCCGTGGACCACTCCTAGTGTCTTACGTGTCACCGCTCAGATGTAGTAATGTAGGGACGAAGGCGTATTCCCTCTACCCTAGAAGGTAGCCAGGGTTTACTTCCTCGGTGTTACAGTGGGAGAACGGAGATGCACTACTTTGCTCACCATTGTAGAATTGTAGAAAAGCTTGGCAAGCTAAAATGCAAATTAATAGAGTGCTTCGAAAAGAGTGGGCCTGGATAGAGGGACGGAATGTAATGAGTCCAAAAACATTTTTGTCCATGTCAAATTTTGCCATAAAAAATATTCTATTACAAAATAATCCAAAACAGAATATCCCATTACATTCTGCCAAATATTATATGTATCGCAATAGGCGCATTGTTCCAATTATATTAAAATACAAAACAAGCAAATAATGTTATGGGTCGCTTCAGCACTGTAACCCTGAGGTTTCAGTACGCAAAATCACATAAAATCGACAAAAAGTGGATTTTAATCTAATTTAATGATATGACGCTGGAATTTTTTTGTTCTTATTAGCTCAATAAGCCATCGTTTCATATTCGTTTTTTAATTTGTTAAAAATTACAATCAAATGAAATAACGTTCAATGTTTTTCTAAGAAAATAATCCATAATTTCAACTTAAATATCCGCAGTTTTGTATTATGCTTGTATTCTCTCTTGATAACCTGAATTAAATACGTATCCTATCTGAAAGCGCAGACTTCTACCTACACAAACACATGTATTATAAAGATCTAAATATATATTTGATAAACTGTATGTATCAATTGTCGTTCGTTATTCGCTTATGTAATATAGAGTTTTAAATTAAGTTTCGAGAGGTATATAACTATAACAAGCAAATATATAGTATGTATGTATATGAATAGGTCGATTGGCATCACATTATTTGTAGACTGCCAATCAGTTTGTCGTGCACATGCAATTGCACACACATATATCGAGATATATTTATTATATACTATAGTACATATAAATCTATTATACAATTCTATATACTATTATTTAATGAGCTTATGTGCATTATTGTTCACCACTGTCTGGGTTACAGACTGTGGAGTGGGCACTTGTCATACGGCATTCATACATAAAGCAAAAAGCATAAATAATGTACGTTATTCCAAATAATGTAGATTATTCCTTATGTACTTATATATAGGTTGGTATGTCGGGGCATACTGGCTAAAATACGATTATTGATTTTTGCAATATGCTCTATAACAAAAAAAAACTTACCCAGTCAGACATGCAGTGAGTATCGGAGTTTCGATGGTGGTAATTTAAAATTAAAATCGTTGAAACGACAGAAGAGGCAACCATGAACATGATGCTATTGAAGTACGTGCCTGCGAATGAGATAGAGTTATAGAGGCATTAGTGAATTTTCATTAAAACATATACGGGAATTGTAAATATTGCATAACATGCGATCAGAAGAGAAAATTCAAATACTTACCCAACAACGGAACCGCATCTGAGGTGGCTGGCATCGTTTCTGCCACCATGTTCAAGAAAACCGTCAGCGAGAGAAGAATCGTTACTCCTAAAATAAGAAATTATTCGAATTACATTTTTTTTCTCTGAAGGTATATAATTTAGCAAAATTGTGAATAATTAAGTAAAATTCTTGTTAATCTTTTTAATGAGATGAAAACATACTCGTGTGAGAGTGTGTGTACCAGGCTCGTGACCTACTTCCACGTGTACATGGAGTATTATTTGTAGTTTTATTGAAGTGGACATCCTGGTTTGCATTACAATAAATGGTTATTTATTTGACAGACTCTCGTACAAAATGAAATACAGGGTACATTGAGCTGGTGGGTGGGTGGTTGGTTTGGCTGGGCGTCAAGCTTCCTGAGTAGCATATGCTATACATTTTATGTGCTTTCTAAGTACATAAACTCCCCTATATGGAAAGCTTTCACACACTTCTATATATGTTATATACTTATATATAAATATATACAAAAACGTATAGACACGTGCACAACACGGCAGAACGGAATGTAAAATAAAAACAAATACAACTACGTGGTAAAATTTAAATTTATTGACTTTGTTTAAAAAATTGTGATAAATCAAAAATCAAATACACTTGAGTATTTATTATTAATTGATATATTGCTTTAAATTATAAATTTATAGAGTATTAAGGTTAAAGGTTAACTATTAATTGGTGATGTTCTGGGACGAATCAAAACATATTTAAAAACAATAAAAATATAAAAAATGCCGTAAAAATAATAATAAATAAATAATATACGCAGATACAATATTCGTATTCCAGAGGTAAAACTGTCTAGGTTATAGCAACAAATATGGCTGTGACATAGATTATGCGAGCTAGCTTTGGAGACCCATATAATAATTTTTTCTATGAAAGTCAAAGCTAACCACATAATGCTTGCCGAGCTGTTCTTTTTCTAAGAGTAGAATTTTTATTTGATCATGTCTTTCACACATTTCAAAACTTCAAACGCTTTTTCTGTAAATATATATATATATCAAAGTGAACCATTTCGACATAGTTAAGGGGGGAAACCACATTATGAGGATCAAAAATCTAATTGTTGATTGCATAAAAGTTGACAAAATTTCAAAGCGAAATTCACATTCGTTGTTTAGATTTTATGAGCATAGAACAGAACGATCATCAGGTAAAGGCTACAGGCCGAAAAAGAATGGATAGCCAGAAGTGACGTTATTCATTGGAGTCGAAGGAAAGTCAGAAAGCTCGAACAGCACAGTGTCAAGCGAAAAACGAAGTCTATGAGAAAGAAAAAAGATTATTATATCGAGCTGGTAAACTTAACTAGATTCATAGAACAAAATTCTTAAAAATAACATTTTTATATTATTTTTTATCTTTTAAAATTCATTTATCTTATCATTAGTAGTTAAAAGTAAATCACAAAATCTATTTTCAATCCAAATCTCATCCGATTGGCATATTCGAATTATATTTTTTTCTATACAGTTCTCAACTCCGAAAATGTAGATTTGTGTGTATGGAGAAACGTTTTAAGTAAGAACGGACGCACGCAGGTCACAGATCGGGTACATTGTGCTCCTCCGATATATTTCAAGATCTTAGCCAGCCTCATCAAATCATTTTGATCTTTAAGTCCGAAATGATTTTAAGTTTGAGTGGGGACATATTAGCTATGTTAAGGATCAAGCATCCTAACGTAGACATTCTTAATCTTGAGAGGTTTCACATATAAAATGTTCCACCGTCTCCTCCTCCATATCACAGTGGTGTGTTATTGACTCCCATCATCCCAGATGTTTGTTGAGACCTGTAAGAACTTGTTGACCTGTAAGAATGTTGGTCAGCGTTTTGATCCTAAGTCACTACCTTTCAGGGGGAATCTCGCTACCTGACTGACTGTCTGGGCTTCTGATAAAGTTTTTAGATTGTCGGTATTTAGCAGGCTCCGGTCCGTATAGGTCCATGCTCGAGCCATTGCGGACCATTTCGTCGGCTCCTCTATTACCGAAAATGTTTGAATGACCTAGTACCCATCTCAGTTCAACGTTATTATTGATCGAGAGATCTTGGAGTAGGTCAATACATTCCTGGACCGTTTTAGACGTTATACGATATGATCAGAGCATATGACAACGATTCTGTACAAAAACTTATAAATTTTTAATTCCACAATACTAGCTGAAATTACGATAATTTCTGCCTGGAATATTGTAGCATAATTTCCAAGAGGAATGAATTACTATGCGTATTTCTAACTGTAAAAGTAAAAAGTAAAGCAAAGTGTTTACTGCTTACGCTTTAGATTCCATTTTTGATCCATCAGTGTATATATTGCTATATAATTTTCACTTGGAATTGAAGTCTCGTCCAGCCAATCTTCCCTACTCGGAGAAGTGGTTTTGAACGTTTTAAGAAATCTGTATTCTGGAAGCATCTGGTCATCATAAGATATTATTTTTTGTTAAAAGCTGAGTCTATAATTTCCTATTACCTGGGTTATATTCTTTGTGTACCATATATGAATGTTTCTTAATATTTGGGCTTCTGCCAGAGGAGATAAATCCAATAGCATTTCGATAGCAGCTATTGGTGCAGTCCGAATGGATGCAGTCACAGTCAATGCTTGCAATACTTTGTAGATGTTGCAGATTAGCCTAACTTTTCGCTGCAAATTATATTTAGGGTCTCACTATCACTATTGTGTGCATCCAATAGACAGTGTTTGGTGAAAGTCCCCATTTTACTCCCACTGCACCCCGGCATTGCCATAAGGATCTATTTGCTTTTATCGTTCTATCTTCGACATGTTGTCTCCAGTCTAACTTACTGTCAAGGAGAACTCGAAGGTATTTTATAGAATTTGTAGTGGTCAGAATCGTACCATAAAAGAGTGGAAGAGTAGTTAATAATATTGATGTACTTTATATACTTTAAATGTACTCTAAAACAACCATAAAAAAATACTCTTAAAGAACATTAAGTTGCGGTAACAATACTGATGTACATATAGTTCTCTGGCTACTTTTAAAGTATGGCCGAGAAAATTTCAATAATTTTTTCCAATAATTCCAGGTTCATATAAATTAAATTAAATAATTAATAATGTAAAATTAAAACCTTTTTGATTTCAGATAAAAACCCCAAGTATTATTTTTCTACCATCTATACTTTTGACCATAAAATCACTATCTTTAGGACTATTTAAATAAAAAATAAATTCTGTCCACAATCTCAATTAATCAATTTTAATCAAAACGACTACAAATGTATGAATTCGAACCAAATTGAGTTAAGCATCGCAATGATAGAAGGACTTTTATTTTTTCGGACACTGATCAATCAATACTTGTCAACAAAGTGGCCGAGAAAGCACAATTCAAAATTATTCACAATGTCATGTAGCCATAATACATACATAATATATAACATATGGGCCGTTTAACATGGAAATAAATAAATAAATTTATATGCATTTCTTTTTCGGATAATTTTATTTAATTATTTTATTCTAATTACTTAGATTTCATACTAAGAATATCTTTTTTAAACACAAATTATGTTATGAGATTATTTATGTATTTAAAAAAAGAAAAGAAAAGCTATAATTTGAATAACTATAACAATTAACTGAATATTTTAAAAAAAGTATATTTAAATTTAATTATCTTCTAGTATATTCATTATGTACACAGTGGCACACACAAACTTATTTATTTTCCGGAAATTCGAATTTGTACATCCCGGTTCTGAGAATACAAAACAGTTGTTTATTCGTTTCCGGTACTTATTTATTTTCGGTATTCTCGGATTTTTTGTTTCAAAATGTTTATGAATTTTAGCAAATACTAAGTGAATTCCATGAATATTGAAAAAGTTAGCTTTTTTACGTGTTAAAACTGTAAACTCTGAAATTACATAAAACTTTAATGCATATTGGCATTTACACACTGCAGTTAAAAGCTTTGGATTATATACGGTATATTATTTATACTATATTTAATATCTGTACACATTTATACGACTTACCCAGCGACAGTTTTTCTCCGGAATCCGGTGGAAGGGCAAATCCTAATAGTGCCATTGATGCAATAAGAACACAAGGTACAATTAAATTGAAGAAGTAGTAAAGTGTACGACGACGAATTAAAATAGCGAACGTAATGTCAATGTACGGTTCAGGGCAGCAATTGTAGTAGAGTTCATTACGTTTAGCCGGTACGCCTGCAAAAGAGATAGATAATTAATTAAACATATTTCTGTGTTTCTGTTCATAATGAACAAAAAGCATGCGATTTCGTTAACATATATTATTAAATAGCTTTATTTAAAATATTTTATATTTTTTAAATGTCCATGAACATTATTACTGTATCTGCATAGCTATTAAAAAAAGAAACACCCTGTTAAAGTAGATATATGAGTATGCACTCTGCCATGCATTCAGTATAGATGTTGAATGCAGTTCCGTTGTGCACTTCATTTCCTGAAATTCGGTTTTGAATTTCAAGCCAACAATGGCAAATATAGCTCTAAGCTTTTTTTTTAAACAGGCAGACAACATTATATATAACATAATTTTAAATTATATACATAAACTATACAGTGTTATGTGGATAATATATGTAGTTCTTAGAAATCATATAGCTCCGGGAAAATAAATTGTATATACCATATATCAGTATAGCTCTAAAGAATATAATTTATATAAATGTGTGACAACGGATTGTGTTGCCCTATTAAAAAAGATTATATAATCTTTTGCATAATAACTATTCTTATATACCGAACAAATTATGAATAAAATTTTACCTAAAAGAAACCATTCACCATTCGAGACAAAACTGCTTAAATCTCCACCCGTCTCATCTTGCAGCTGAAGATCGAGCTATAAGTATTAAATATGGCATTAATTATACTGTTTAAATACATTTAAAAAATAATTACCTGAAACCCGCCGTATGTCCAGCTGCCAAACTTCATTTCACACCGTTGATCATCGAACGGGAACCATGTGATGTCAATCTTGCACGTTGACTTAAAAATGCCGGGTGGCACATATAAACAGGACCCATTACTACGCACCACCACATTTGTTGGGTACGTGCCGTCAAAACCCTCGTCCGCACTATTGTACATCAATACGTCCGGTTTCCAGATTCGATGTGGCGGTATCCGAAGGTCCTTAACGCCTCCGTACTCGGACGTGTTCCATCTTAGATTCATGTCGTTCCACTCCTGCGTGTGTATGTTAAATGTTAGCAACAGTTTTAATAAATTCACATGACACAGTCACTTACCAGTTTCAACCAAATATTGGTTACGAGCATTTGATTTTTTTCATCCTAAAAATAGAAAAGTAGGTTTATTTGGAGAATTATTTTACATAATTTGGATTAGATTTGTATATAAATTTAAATTATTATTGAATATTAACATGTATTGAAATGAAAGACAACATTTAACTATATTGTTCAAGAAAGAACCAAATATCAGTAAATCGAAAATCAAGAGAAGAATAATTTACATAAACTAGGATAATTTTTCATCTTATTTTACGTATAATAATGGAATTACGAAATAATTTCTTAAATTAAGAAACAAATTCTTGATTATAGTAATATTATATATTTTTTTAATTGATATGAGTAAAAAAAAGTATTTTAAACACATATTTGCACGAATTACATCACCATTTAATGGTTTTCAGTAAATGTTGGTATGATATAATCGCATTATTTGCATAATTCACACACACATTTACTAAACATCAATGAGCTACATTTACTGTTTTCAGTAAATTAATTAAGCGCATTATTTTCATGAATTACACTTACATTTGCTCATTTTACTAAAATTTGGTGTGATTTAAGAGAATTATTTGCATTTATTTTTTTTAATATACACAATATTTACTAAAAATAAATGTTGGCGTGGTTATGTACAACTGTATTTCAGTAACATTTGGTTATTTAAGCGCATTATTGGCATGAATTACTCCTACATTTATTGATTTTGAGTAAATGTTTGTTTATAATAATTTTTGTATTATGAATGAATTATGAATTTATTATTATTATTATGATTTATTATAAATTAACAAACTGGACAATTCTGTCCGTAAACTTTATGATCGGAGTATTGTTTTGTAAATTTTTGATGCAATTTAATCAAAACGACTTCACATTTGTGGAGTCGAACAAAATTGTGTTAGGCATCACAATCATATAACAACATAATAATTTTGCTGTTTAAGTGCTCTGATTTAGGTAGTTCAAAACGACCAACTTGTAGGATGGACTCTCATAGGTTAAGACGTTTCTGAAGTTGGCAACACCACGACTGTAATGTCCTTTTTTTGAAAATGTTAGATGGACAATTTTTGGATTGTAAAATGGACACAATTTATTTTCATTGTTTGCATTCTGTGACTGTTGACAAACTGTGTTTTAAATCCCGCATTTTAAAATAACGTTTATACAAAAAATCCCATTAAGCACGAGTTTTTAAAAAATATTTATAAAATAAAAATAATAAAAATAATATAAATAAAATTTGATATATTAAATAGAAACACATGACATTTTGGTGTTTGGAAAAATTGTTCAAAATCTCGTGGACCAAAATCCTGTTTCTTCAAAATACCTCGTTTAAAAAAACTTGTTCCAAATCTCGCATTTTCAAATCAATTTTATAAAAAAAAAGTGTAACACGATTTTTGTTTTTTTATAAAAACAAATTCTCGGAAATTAACTCTTTCAGATAGATTATTATTAAATGGTTTAGATTAATTTCTGGATTCGGTAAATGGAGTTAAATTATAAATGTTAATAAATTAAATATATTTCATACGTATGATAAAACAATCATCGAATATCCCTAATGGGAAATGGGAAATAAGACAAACTTGAAGCTTTCATGAAATATTGGTACTACCCAATAATGAAAGCTTCAAGTTTATCTTATAAAGTGAAGGATACAAACTAATAATAGTCAAATATTAAAGGTAAAAATATTGGACTTTGCCATTCATCTTTCCTTCATTTCTGTAGTTGGGTGTTATACTATCAGATATTTTTATTAAATTAGTTTAGTATCTCCAAGTACCCCACGCAACACAGACTCGTCATCAAAACATATACACATACCTATATTAACTTTACCTTGAATAATTGACACCTCTTCCTCCCCCTCTCTTTGATACATAAATATATTATTTAAAAAAAGGAATTTCGTTCCACGGTATTGTCAGTGGATTTTACTTATTTTAAATAAATACAATTTGTTCGAAAATTATAGGCAAATAGGCATCTGTTTATGATTTGTATTTTTAAAGATCCACCACTTTACAAAGGTCTTTTTTATGAGTTTGACATTTGTAAACATATTAATCAGTCACAATCCACTGTGCTTTATCGAAAACAACATGCAGATATTGGTTTTATCGGATCAGAGACGGCAATTTTGATTTGAGAGTCAAGGAGTGTGAAAATGGACCCATGTGCAGGCTCTTCTGAACGTGGGCGATACATAATCGCAGAAAATCCTAGACCAGCAATTCCGTGTTACTCAACCAGCTATTTCCATGCGTATACGTGCCAAGTATGGAATCAAACGATAATTCATACTATTTTTTTATTTTTTAAACTTTCCAAGGGGATAATTTTTTAAAAAGTATTTAATTCCAAAAAATCAAATATATGGTTCCTTTAGTTTATAACCGCCGTTCAAATATGAAGGTTGTTTTCCACAACATTAAATATAGGTCAAAGGTTTGGATCAACATGTGAAAACAATGGAAATAATAGCTTAAAACCAACCAAGCCTATAAATCCAACAAACGCATGAAAGTGATTTGTATAAAAAAATATAAAAACAATAAATTAATTATAAATATAATTTTAGCATAGCATTACCATAACCTGACCAGTCGTGTGAACCCGCAATGGTCAATGAATCCGGTGTGCGAAGCCAATGAGAACACATTATGTATAACATATTATAGGAATAATGAAATTAAAAACAAAATCAATCTCTTGAGTAGGGAAATCGTATAGGGATTTAATTTCTTAAATATATGTAATATTTAAGAAATTAAATGGGATAATTTAATAATGTATAACGCTCACTGGATTTTTTGATTTAATTAGCTTATGGTAGTTTAAAAATGCAAATAAACAACAATAAACATAATATTAAATCGCAATAAAATATATATAAATAAAGTAACAGTCAACATCTATGAAATGAAAATGGTTCTTTTTGTGCTATATAGTGCTTATGTAAACAACACATAAAATGCTGTTTTTCTTGCAAATTCATTTTGAGCGTTCGGCTAGCAAGGCATTCCTGTATATGCTTTCCCATTAGTTACCTACACAAGTGAATGTTACAGGTTACACATAATATACTTCCGGTGAAATGTGAAAATCTATAAAAGTAAACGCACGCTCGTGCTCCTCAATCCGCAAACATTATAAAAGGAAAAATCATGGCTGACGTGGCTTTAAAGTGGGTCGGCAGTACGGTACGATATCGAAAAACCGAATTAAGAGAATATTTTCTATATTTTAGTGTGGGGATGTATAATACGGCGCTTGTACCAATGTATACATAAACGTCAATAACCCCGGCTAAATGGCATCCGCACACGCAGATAGAAATCATTTTTAAATTTCCTTCAGTTTTATTAGTTTCTTGTTGATGTTAATTGGTGTATAAAAACAGACGAGTTCTGCGCGCGCAGACAAAATGATTTCGAACATGGCTATGGATTGCGGTGATAGTGGTGGATATGTGTAAATCACTATGTATATAATTGTATATATATAGTATAAGGTATATATAACGGAATGTGAATATGTAACACATTTTGAAAACCATTTTAAAGTGAGAAAGCGGTAGTTAGGCACTGCGTTTAGTCGATAATAATTATGCGGGAAAAAGCTTTAATGTTTATGTACTGCGGAGCTTTTATACTTACGACATCAATTATTTGCATTAGTGTTAGTCCGAAGCTCAACTGCAGCGGATCGGATTCGTTGACTACAGGCCTTTCGAGAGTGTTGTATGAGTCAAGCAGATCGTGTAGCAGGCGCTTTTCGTGATACCCTGCTATGCAATCTGAAAATTTAAATAAAAATTCATTTATTTTGGGTTTGTCATAATTTTTATATTAATTTTATACGATTTCGAATGAAAATGGAGAATGTTAAACACATTCATCAACATTTAAAATATCGTTTTCCTAACTGTTGATATATTGATCGGATAGTGAGTGTTATTGCAACATTCAATAAATACGTACGTAGACGTAAAGTATTGCTACCCCCTGAGGCACTGGATTATTTGACTCTAACGTTCCGCCGTGGTTCATTGTGCAGACGACGTTATGTTTGTCCACAGGAAATGGCATGTGTTCAAAGCACATATATAACTCACATGCTCACACATTACACAAACATACGAACCTGTTAAATAGGAAGTGTATATGGCTGGATAAATGGGATTGCCAGCAGGTCCCTTGTATATATTATACACGACAGTTTGGAACTTTATTAAAACTCAATGTTTGTGTTTCAGAACTGCGGCCATTCGGTATGTTCTGTATTATGTATTTTGCAGTAGTGCACTATTGCACCTTTTTGTGATGGGCACGAACAAGTTACAGACAGACGGTCGATGACAGCACATTAAGTCATATAATTAATTTACATTGAAGCAAAAATTACGGTACTATAATAGTAAATAATAATAATGTATATTATCGCAGTTATAATAATTATCAATGCAATGCAAATATTATTCATAGTAAATAATAATGGCTATACGTTGGGGGATCGTAAATAGTATTTTATAAAAAAGTCAGTCTCCAATTTTAGGTGATCGATACTATTCACTTTTTAAACACTGTCCCTGTTAAAATTGACTTTTACTGTTTTTGATAAACCATAAAACGCCCTCTTACCCTTAAAGGGTTTATTTCCCCCAAATATTTTGTGTGTTTTCTTATCGAAATGTTTGTATGTTCTTTTCGGTCGCTCTTCTATTTGACATATAAATTGAGGCTTTCCAAAATAAAAGAAAAGCTTACAAAGTGTTGTATATATATTTTGAATTGCAGCTATCTTATCCGGATCCAAAACATCTACATTCTACATATACTATAAAGTTTGAACTGAATAGTGTATTCTGGTCAACGCAAAACCCAACTGTTGAATCTGAATTTGAAATAATAACTATCGGTGCTGGATTTGTCAAAATGCATCCTAATTGGCTGGTTTTTCTGCAGATAAGGAATCTTAAAAAGATTTGCTGATGATGATTCTTGGTTAAAGTTAATCATCTTGGCATATTCGTTTGTGAGAATCTGCATTTAACGCAAATGATTAGCGCTGTATGTGGTTTTCGCCACACGTTTACGCGACCGTCGCGTCGGGTCCGAAATTATTAAACATACTCTTGTCACTGTGATGTTCGAGTTCAAATAATTTATTCTACTCACTAATATCTACAAAGCAACTAAGGTTATGTTCATAAAAGTATTGAGTATGTATCAGTATGTGTGTAAACCCTTTTTTTAAATAAGATACAAATAAAAACGTATATTTAGTTAATTATATCTTGTATAGTGGCTGTGTGTTACTATAAATTCATTATTTGAAGGGGATTCACAACACGTCCCGATCTAGTTTACGAATACGAACTTTCCTTTGAATTGGAGAATTCGAACTGTTTCGCGAATGTTTGGGTTGCTGGTGGAAGATCCGGAACCGGTATTGGGACCTTTGGAGGTAATGGGAGCTCCATTCCATTCTTTAGTATTCTTTTGGAATCAGACTCGGTCGCCGATTTCCATAGGTGCCTCGGCCTCGGTAAGATTTTTGAATTTCTCGAACTCTGCCATGTTTCTTGTGTATATTTTGAACTAATATCGGCTTCAGTTTTTCAGGTCGGACTGGGAAGATACTTCAGGTATTATGACTCATCAGCCGCTGGTTTGGCGATCCAAAAGTTGTCGCCGAAGTGTTACCCCGTGTTTTAGGTACGATCACTTTTTTACTTTTGTATAGCATATCTTTGTAACATGATACATTCTGTCAAATAAGTACCCGGAAATTTGAAATAAAACACAAACAACTTATCAATCATCTAAATTTATTATA
>JANSTU010015964.1:0-14409 GCA_027564075.1 Bolitophila hybrida | reverse complement strand
ATAATTTTATATTTTGGACACAATTCATTTCAATTTAAAACACGATCTAATCATAAGTGCAGCCAGCAACCAATTGCACTGGTTATAACCAGGCTCTCATAGAATACAGAACAGGACAAAGGGGTGACAAAGGACTGTTTGCAATTCGATCAGGTCTCTAGCGTCTTTGTTGTATACTGATTCGCATTATATATATACATTTATAAACCATTATTCTTGCTCATCTCATGCACCATACCACGCGACATTACGTATATTACACACGGTGTCCTCAAACAATGCAACCCTCCGTTAGATCATATTGCAACGAGCAGCGCGCACCAGATTCAACGTGATCGATGAATGCCAACGGGAGATTACGCAGTTTTTTTTTTGTGTGTTCATAACACGACGAGCGAGTGCATTAGTGCATTCTCGTTCCGCATTACCAAATAATAATAATACATGGGCAATAGATAATACGGCACACACATTTATATCCAGCGCAAACGGATTAACATTTTGGGGGGTTGGTCGAGCCGAGCCTTTGCGCATTTGCATAAAACCGAAATTAGTTATCTATTTATTTCATTTAAATTCGAATGCACATACAAATTAAACAATTGTACATTTGTGAAATTGAATAATAATTGCAATTATTTTGGGTAGAGAAAGAGAGAGAGAGAGAGTGCGCGCAGGCTCAACGAAGGGTGATTGATTGTACATAATGAAATATATTTTATTAAGTCCTCTTTAATGTGCACATTATTAGGCTGCGTAGGAAATTATGAGTAGAAGTGAATTTTGTATATGAATTGTTAAAATATAAGCCCTCTGTGGAATTAAGCGAGGGAGTAATTACGCATTGGTGTACGGCTATTATAACCATTATAGACAAAAAATAATGCCTCAATGAGCTTATTTCATTAATGTTATTGAATTATGTAATGTTTGAATTTTATATAATTTAAATACCGCCAATGGGTTAAGGTTCATTAACTGAAAGAAAGTACCTTTAGTCTAAAGTATTATTCTCGAAAATTTAATTGTATGAAATGCATTGTTCCAAAGACAAAGATTCTATCTTTCAGGTGATTTGGTTTTTGCAAAATGATATCAAAATAGCCCAAATTTGCATCAACCCCAACGGCGGCCATTTGTTGGCGAGAAAACATAATCAGTTAAAAAATAAACTTTAAATAAAAGTTAGAGCGAATGATAATCAGATTATGGTCTTCGATCCAGGGTGGATATATCATGAGCTTCAGAAGGCATTTTTGTACACATCTCTAAAAAATCAATTAAATCAAATAATATAAAACGTGGCATTATATATTCTTGTTTACCAAAATATTTTAACATTTATATTCATCCTAACAAACATTTAGCTTCACAATAAGCTAAATACTAAGAACATTATATCTTGTAACTAGCTTATTGTAAAGCTAGATGTTTGTTGGGATATTTGTTGAAGATATTCATGGATGAAAATGTTGCTTCACACATCCATGTGGATAATGAGTTTTAACCTAATGTAGAATTGTATACTTTCAAAACACAGTCTTTTCTGAGTTTAAATTTGAAATTTTGAATCAACTTCGTCAATTTTGAACTTTTTCGTATTCAAAAAATATCTGCCTGAAGATTTATGTTTTTGAAAACATTGAATCCATCAAAACTAGAAATAATGTCTGAAGAAAAATGCGAATTTAGAAAAAAAGTTGTCTTTATCTAAAAAAAAAATACGGTAAAATGAGTAACCTCATTTTTAGCAAATTGGGTTTTTTAAAGCACTAATTAATATATTTAAAACGATTTTTTTTCAAATGTAGAGAAATAATACAATCGCTAAAATCGCATAAGAAACTTTCAACAAGGTATAATTTCCAAGAAATATTTCTACTTCTTTACATATCAAACAAAACTTCGTCACATACATTGACCTTTACAATGCCAACGCACCTTTGTCTATCATTTGCGATTCGAATTCTTATAAAAATAATTAAAAATTTATTAACTATATTTAAAACAGTCTTCATAGTATCTTGCAATTGAGCACAGAGAGATCCTTTATGTATTTTATAATGGAACTAAACTAAATGAACTAAATAGTTTAATGTTTTGTGCTTAACAAAAGCGGCTAAACGACCATTCGGTAAAACGGCATTTGGCGAAACGGCTCATTCGGCGAAATTGCAATATACCGTATAAGAACTATCAATTTTCATTTAAAGGTCATCTTTGCCGAATTAAGTTAAAAAAGGATCACCATAAAATTAAACAATCTCCATTGTTCCACTCGAGACCTGCAATCAAATTTTAGATTGACTGTGTTCTTCAAATTAAAAAAATATTGGAATTATTTTCTTATTTGTCTTATAACTACCTACTGGCTACCTATCTAATATATTTTTAATTTTTTTATAGGTTGTTTTCAAAATTGTATTCGGGTTGAGTAGATATTTTTTAATCAAAAATTTTTACAATAAAAAAAAATCTTTTTTTTTCTTTTTTTTTAGATTATTTTATATCATATTAAGTTTGTTCTTTTTTCTGCAAGAATTAGATAACTGATATAATATGTATTATTTATATTTTTAATAAATTAAATTACCAGAGTCTGTAAATCTAATATAAATAAACATTAATTTGTAAGTGCAACCAAAGATGGTCTGAACGTCATCGGCATAGCTTTTTCTCAAGCTTTATACAGTGGTATCATGAAATTTTCAGGTTTTAATAGATGTAATCGTACGATCGAACTAGGCACTAATCCATTAGTCGTTGAGTTCTTGCAGTATCGTCCAGTAAATTTTTTTATATTTTCAAATGTGTTGTTGTCCAGTTTAATGTCAATTTATGATTAAAGCGTACTTTAGACTCATTGTTCTTTATAGATGACATTATTCAAATTTCAATTGGTCGATCTGCAAGGATAAATTTCGGATGACTTTTTTGAGTAGTTCTGTTTGAATTTTCGCAACGGTTCGATTGATGTTGATCTCTAACAGTTGTTCACGTTTAGTAGGATTATTATATTGATGCTAAATTTCCTGCGAATCTCGGTCTGGCGGGTATTTCATATAAATAGAAAATATATTTGACACGAGTTAAGATTATTGTTGTTAATAATATCAATCCATAAACAAATGTAATTTAAAATAATGCTCTTAAAACATTTACATGTCCATATACAATTTTCACATTTGCACATTAAACTTATTTTAAAACAACGACGCCCAAGGGACTCACAGACCCAAGATTCAACATGGAAACCAGCTCAAAATGCGTCATTGCCATAAAATAGCAAACCCTTATTGCGTTTAATCCTCTTGCATTGTCTGAACAATTAAATAAAATTACCACTCGACGCACGCAACTTCTTAAGCTCACCTCAGAAACACATTCGCTCATTTGCTATACATCTAAATGTTAAACTGTAACGCACAAAAACACACTCATACACAGTTCAGGCATAAATGCCCAAAAACGTTAGTCATGTTCGGGGATAATTAAATAAGGCTCCTCTGGGGACGAATACGAATCTAGCAAGGAGTTGGGGATGCACTTCACGCAGACAAACACGAAAACAAACACTTTCTCGTTATGCTTTTGTATTCAGGGACGAGCTTCGCGTCGCATCAGTGAAGTGCGATACGCTAGAAAGTAAAGTTTTCGAGGCGCACTTGAAATGGCGTACTTCTTGGTAAATGTACTATATACCATCCGTGACGAGAAGATGCCGGAAATAAGGTGCGGGTGGGCACGCACAACGCATGGAAGATGAATGTTTGCACCGAAACGGGGTTTAAATACTCCTTCTCCGCACCCGCGTTGTCGTTAAATTTATGCAAAAATTAATTTGAGATCGTGTTAAATGTTTGTTTGGGAGCTATAGCGTTTAGAGGAAGCCGGAAATTGGAGTGCTTCCGTTGAGAATTGTGCATAATGAGAAGCCACGTGCGACAGCTGGTTTGTTGTGGGTAGGGGAACCTGAGAATGAGGTATAATTGAGTCTTTGATTAATGATAATGGTTTGGCAGGATTGAATAATCAAGAATAGAGAAAGAAAGCGCATGATGGCTTTATTTGCTAAAGAGTCTGCATGGATTCTTCAATTTGATTAGTTATGATGTTATGACCATTCACAATTGCCATTGCCATCGTAGCAGCCGAACTCCTTTTCAATGTAGCATTTTGCTATTATAAGCCTATTTCTGAAAATTGTTATTATTATTATTTGAAATAACGGAACGTTAATGCCATCAATTAAAATATAGACACGCACTCTGTATAGAACAATAAGTGTGTGATGGCGTTGATTATTGACGATTCCAAATATAGTAAATAGCAAGAACGATATCGGTGCATAGAGATATATAAAAAAAATGCGCATTTTCCTTGCTAAGTGGTGTAGGGGAAAATTAGAACTCCTAACCATCGGGGATGTGTTGTGAGTATTAGAGCACAGTAGCTCCAATAGGACAGCACAAACACCACATAATAGCATGATCTGACCAGTCATGTGAATCCGTAATGGGTAATGAATCCACTGAGCGGCACCGCACACTGGCCCTATGTCCCACAAGAGATTACAGGATCCAATGAGATGATATCCTATATTGCTTATTTCTAAAAGTTTTTAGATAATAAAATAAGTACCTATACTAGAAATATATTTGTTATAAAACTACATTTAAATTAAATCAAAACATTTGCAACAAGCCCATTATGGTCTAAACATATCAAATATGTCTAACCCAAAACACGTCTCTGAAAACAATCGTTTCAACAAACATTACACTCTCATAAAGGAACCACTTAACAATTGAAAGCTCCTCGAAACTATAACAAGCTTTTTCTATATAACAAACGTTACAACAAACAAATACACATACTCGTACGCCTCGAGGATGAAATAGTTTTCGGTTCACCCCATCAAATTACTTGGCTAGCGCTAGCTGCAAGGAGTACAGACTCAGCCGAACAAAACGTAAATACTTCGGCTTCAGCTTGTGTAGCGAAATGAAATACACGTTTGCGGTGATATTTGCATTTAAATATTTGCGCAAAAATGAGAACACTTGCGCGCGTGCCCAACCGCATTTGGCGCACCGAGAAAGTTTAATTTTCCTTGCAGCGCATTTGAATAAATATGAATATGAATATGCATGTTTCTGAATGAGGGGTGTTGAGCGGATAGGAATGACCGTGCGGTCGAAAAGAGCACAATTCATGTGCACATATACATTCTAAATGGGGTAGTTTATATAGGAGCCACAAAGATATTTTACAATATATACATATATATAATGTATACGAAATGAATGCGGCAATTGAAGTTGACATTGAACAAACGGAAATTCAATCGTCTGGATGATATTGGGATAGCGTTGGGCGAGTCTGGTTTAGAGGAACCGATTTGCGAAAAACGGGAAGGGTAATTGGATTATGCTTCATTTAAAGATATGTGGAATGAAAAATGAAAACCAGTCAAATTGAATGTGTCTATAATTACTCAATTGCAGGCAAATACATCGGTTTTTTGTGTATATTTTTAATTCTGATTAAAAAAAATCATCTCATTTTTTTGGGACTCCAATCATTAAAAAAAAAAAAAAAAATTAGTTTAAGGGGTCACACGGCAAACTTGCAGCACATGGGCCATTTACAAGATTTCAAACTTGCATGATTTGCAATACACTAGGAATAGTATATCCATAATTGAATATACTGGTAGCATGGTTATTATATTAAACCCTTAATAAAAATTGTAATTTAAAATATGTACCGTGTTAATGGCAGATAAATGGCAATTGTAGCAATAAAAAGCTTACAACAACCGCATGGGAGGCGTAGACCTGTTCGCAATATCATCATCCAATTTGCTTCCGCAATATAAAGTTGTATTGGCCTTTGTTAATAAATGCTCTCGACTTTGCTATGGTCAACGCATGAAAACTCCACAAACATTCTTTCGATACAATTTAGAGGCAGGAATGGATCGATTCGTGAGTTCGAGTTGTTCAAACAGATTGCCTGCTATGCCATGCCAAATTAGCGTTAATAAATATCTGGAGTAATATTTAGATATCTGTTCACGCCAAGTGCTTTAATATATTCCACAACTTGAAAATTAAATCATAATCAATAAAAAAAATCTGTTTTTCAATGAAAATAAATGTCTCGTGTTTTGCCCTTGTGTATATTCTATCTTGTGTCTAGCTATTGATCGACAAATCGACCACAGTCTCCTGGCCAATCATTAAACATGGTTTATACCTAACCCAAAAAATATAAAAATTTACAAATATTCATATATTATATTTACATAATATAAAACGCACCGGACAAATATCTAATAAATTGCACAATACTGTCTCATAAAACAAACTATATATATATATATATATATAGCGAATTAAAACCACACGAAACCCCTCAAATGCGAATTGGGTATAATCGTGCGCATTATGATGACATAAATTAAGTAAACGATCGAATGGCACGCGTCCCGCACGCTTTACGTTGCCGCGCGTCGTCAATATATTATGATAATTACATTTCGTATTTGTCGTTAACTCGTCGCAATTACATCGAAGTGATGTATCGACGTCCGAATTGGAGAACACAAAACACACGCTTATATTTACAATACACCCGCATATAATCACCACAAAAGCACGCGCTATATAGCAAAATAGCGTATAGAATGCACTGTTATTCCGCGCACGATGGAAAACCGTCAAGTACGGTATATAGTGCATGTTTAAATATAATTATATAACATATACACGAGTACGTGCCAGATGGAACGTCCAAGATACATACCATCGCTATATTACTCCGCATTGCCGCATGTATAGACAATGACTTGCCAATAATTACGCGAAGCTCAAATTACTGCGTACGTTCTTGCATACAATAAACAATGCTGATGCACAATCTAAACCTTGGTGCACGCGTGCTTGTCTGCTGTGGTAATTTAGATGTAGCTCACCTGTGCAGGTCACCCTGATTAATTCAGCTTGCTTGTGAATGCAACCAACGTCAAACTTGCGATTTATGCGTATCGTGTCAATTTACAGGCAGGGGGAGGTGGTCAGGGGGTTTTATATTGTTTGTTCACATGACATCGCATACATAATTGTAACCGGTTATTTACCAAATGTAAATACAAGTGCAACGTGCATACACTGCTAATTGAATGAAGGCGGAAGCGGAATTGGCTCGGAAAAAAGGAAAACTCATATAATCAAAAAACATTTAAAATATTTAAGAAAAACACTAGCTTTTTTATTTTAGGTGGAGAATATGTTCTTACATCAGGGAAGTAAATAAGAAATATAAACTTTTTTGTATACATATATTTTATAGATTTCCAGGTAAACCATTGTTTATCGTAACTTTATGGTCATGAGCGTTTCCACATTTTCAAGAATGTTTTTAAAAGTGTAATATTTACATCTGTTTTAAGCGTGCTATGTTGGTTGCTAAGATTTTAGGGCTTAAGGCTAGAAATACTTTAAATGTGTTGAATAATTCAAGATCGGTCTGATGAATCAGTAATTGATACTTTAGGAGAGCGGAAACACGAACTCCGTCTCCCTTTTAGGAAATCGTTCGACCCCATAAGGGTGAGAGGGCCTCACAATTTTATCAGAATATACGTTAAAAGCTATTTTTGTGGTTTGGCAACTGTAAAAGTGTATCTGTACTGTATCTGGTATCAAATGAAAGGTATTTAAAATACTTATGATTAAAAGAAGATAAAATAAGATAAGAAGATAAGAAGAAAAGATAAAATAATAAAAATAAAATCTGACAATAGTTAAGGAAGATAGGTGAAAGGTAATTTTGTATTTGTTTTTTTTAGGGAGGTGATTGAGAGTATTAAAAAATGATGATGGTCAATTATTAAAGGTTGTAGTTGGTGCACATAGCCGTACTATTTTGTGGTCAATGGAATGGTTTAATGGTTTGCCTTATATTGATATTAGAAATTTGACCATGTATAACACTAAGAATTGAGGCATTGCAATCGAATGTGCCAGCGATAAACTGAAGTTAGACGCTTCGTATGTACTTAGTAGAATTTACACAGTAGTTATTCCTGAAAAACGTCATCTTAAAGTTAAAGTTATGAGCCTTTAATACATTACTGAGGTCTTGTAGATGGCAGTAGGTGGAGATGGTGATGGACGATGACTCATTTGGAAGGATAATTCAGCAACCCAAATTGTGAATTGTATAGGTAACGTTAATCGTTATTTTAACTTCTCGAGATTTCACCATTGTAAATCTTAAATAGCGTGAAATTTAAGTAATTTATTTTATCAAACAATAAAGGCAATAGTTATAAGTAAGATGTTGCCTGAGGATTGAGTACCTACCAGGCCCGTCCAAGGAGGGACCTATCGGCTGTAGCGATACAGATACAACAGTACTTGTGTGCGGAGGATCATTACCAACTCACAAGACTTACTCTAAGGTGTTATAAGTATACCGTGCTGACACAGTGTGCTACTGCATGACTGAAAGTCTTAAATAAATCAGTCTTTAAAGTGTGTTTATTGGATATCTGTCTACCTCCGATAGTAGCCTAGCCTTACTGCGATAAAAAGGGTTTCTGTCACAGTGGACCTCTCACTACCCCCATACTCGTGAGATTTATCATGGACATCAACACAAAAATCCACTTTTAATTAAACCCTCTCTTTTAGCCGACAACACACATTATACGACACATAACTCTTTCAGTAGAGTTACTACTTCTGATACTCAACAAACTGTGTCTTCGACCGCACCGACTATATCCTACGCACTTCAGTGCAGTTCTGTCTGCAGGTCCATCCACCTAAGCGGCAAAAGCCGCAACCCCGATTCAACATCCCTCGAGGTAAACAAAGGGCTACCATCAGCCCTCCACTTCTGGAAACAAGAGAGGCAACCTGGTGGTAAGATAGAAGTTGTTGACAATTTGGCTCCAGTGGTTCGTCAACAACAACGCAGAACAAGCTGCCGAGATTTTATCGGATCAATTGATGCTAGATTAGCAAGGAAAGTGGATAACGATGAGAAGAAGAAAAAGGCAAATGTACAGTCGTCTAAAACTGTCACAATGGAAATGAGGGAGGCCAAGTTACTGGCGACGGATGAAACCAATGTCGAACTCTCCCTCATTTAAAATTATACAGATACATCTGCATCACTGCAGTGCAGCTATAAGTAACATCAGAGCTGTCATGGCTAGTGAGCATATATATAGATATGGCTTATATCCAAGAGCCGTGACAGTGACCGCTTATTATTTTTTTCCGTTCCCACCCAAAACAAGGTTGCGTGCGTGGTTGCTAAAAACAATCTAAACGCATTCTTTTTATCGAATCTTAGTTGTTTTGACTTTTCAGCAATAAAAATATCACACTTCATCAACAGAGGAAGACAAGAAACAGTGATAGTATATCTTCTATACGACTCCTTACTGCCTCCACCGTCCGAGGAACTATCAGGCTTGGTCACCTATTGCAACTTGCAACTTATTAAGTAGATGCAAATGCTCATAATATCTGCTGGGACAGCATCGATTCGAATTTTAGAGGTAAAGAACTTCTAGAATATTTATCAAGAACCAAGGACCTACAATTCGACTTGCCAATATTATCACAGTTTGGCGTGTTTCGGCGGAAATTTCAATGTCCGACCACAGAATAATCGAATTCAATTTAAATTCAGAAATCATTACCAACATACCTTATCATTTGCGGTCTCTAAGTTGGCTAGAAAATAAAGTTAGATCACGCCCTGAGCGTTTCAATGATGAAATGCTTCAGGCAAAAAGAATTTAATAAAAAGGTAAAACTGAAAAAAAGTCCGACGTCTTGCGTGTATGTGCATAACAGGGGCCATGCGCACAGAACCTTCAGCTGCGCTAGAGACTTTTATAAATCTTACGAACCTTCCTTTGCTTATAGAAGGCGAACAGTACCTCCTGCCAGCTACCTATAAAACTGCTTTTCCTGTGATACTCAACACAAATAACAAACGCTGTGATACTCAAACAATAAGAAAACTGTAAAACCGGTAATTTGTAATTCATACTCTTCATTTATATTGTCTCATCGTAAAGCTTTTGATATATTTCGTAGCTTTTTAGTAAGAAAAGCTGCGTGAAATGGGTATTCGATGTATATAGAGATACTGCAATGATTGACATGTGTGTATTAAGCTTGAGGTTGGATGGTGGATTTTATAATCACATTGATCAGGCGGAATTTGGTTAAGTTCACATATCAGCAGAATGCTTTGACTTTTTTAGAATGGTCACAACTATTGAACATTTCCAACCATTGGGAAGTACGCTATGTTGTACATCTGATAAAACAACGTGGACCACACTATCTCCTCGACATGTTTTTAGCTCGCCTTTTAAATGTATTGATGAGCATATATACATATACATATATACATACTGACTTGCTAAATAAACATTTCTTTATAATTGTTCATTATTCCATATATATATATATATACAATTACACATATATAACCAATTTTAAATTTAGTCTAACTACAGATCAGATTCATTTATAAAACCAGCATAATGCAACAATAGCACATGTTAGGAATTCTAACTACGAGTATTACAGATGACATGGCGCAGCGCTTCCAGTGAAATAAAGGTTAAACTCTGTTGTGTATGCACTATGGTGTTTATATGTTCTTCAAATAGATAATTACTATATAGAAAATATACTAATGTAATTACAACCACACTCAAATTCAACGTACGTTACTCAATCGGTCATTTGTCTGTGTGCGATTTCGTTAAATAGCTAAATCGCTCAGCGTATGTGATCATAACACTCGGATCGTACACGATAATGCAATAAATATTATTTCGAATTGCACATAAACCTCGTCCGGCGTCTTATATGTTAGACGAGTAAATGTATATATTAAAACTCACCTTGTGCCGTTTGTAACGGTTGCCAGAAGCAACGAAGTGTATTTTGACAGAAACATTAGTTGCGATCGACGGGGGATGAGCCTCCTAATAATGATAATCTTCGCTGTATTTTCTGTAATTCTTGAATTTCGTTCTGCAGCACACGCAAACATAACTCACTCACAAAAACATTAATTTCAATTCATAACATTCCCGTTTTTCGTTTCTATATTAATCAGTCATGAATGCACACTTAATTATGTGTCGGACGATGCGCGTGCGTATGAATTCGTTGAACTGGTATGCGTCATGCGTCACGCAAGATACGCTACCGCAGCTGACGTTTAATTTTAATGTTTCTTCTAATGCGTCGATGACTTTGGCAGTGCGTTTGCTTTTTCTATACGACCATGAACTTGGCATTGTGTCATGAACTGCATAACATAATATATGATTGTTACCAACTATATATCGATCGATTTGCTTTGGACACAGCTGATTTAATTTGTTTACTATTCTAATGAATTGCTCGCGGATGAATCACGTAATATATTAGCAACAAAACCGCGAGATTGCTATCACACATCTGACGACGACGACACAAGACACAACACTGAACCGCATTCATGTATTCACAATCTACATCCAACAATAATATGTCTTAGATTTCATCTACAAAATGCAAGCACGCCGCGCACGCGCATCACAAATAAGTTGTTTGCTCTGAAGCATGCTCGCCGCGAGAGCATTGCGACTTGGCACATGCGCGCAAGCGGCATCTTATATTCTGCGCATGTGTGCGAATTTCTTGGCTAATTTATCGAGTCGAATTAAATTTGCGAAAGACGCTCATTTAATAAGGCAAGTATGGTTTTTGTTTCGTTACAAACTCAGTGAATCTATATACTTTAGTTTATGATGTATGTATAATTGAGAGCATTGTTTTTAGTCGGTATTTCCGTGCGAGCACGCTGGCTCGTTAAGTTAGAGATAAAGATGAATTAGAAGCGAACACACACACACATGAGTGCAGAAATGCAGATGATTAATTTTCCGTGGAAATTAGCCGCCAGTCGATGAAAAGAGAATACAAAGCGAGTGTAATTTGCAATAGAAATTATAAATGGGTTGACCCAGTTTGTGTTGTTTTAAAATCGACGTTCGTGTTTGGTGTTTATTTTTATTAGATTGGATTTTTATTGGCTGGTGATTAGGCTATTCTAAACGACTCGCTGTAGAGAAAGTTTATAAGACTTGGCAGAAGACAATTTCTAACATGCTATATAGTAATACACATTTTATGTTTAATAAAAATCATCCACTAGTATTCAATAAAAAATGCTGAAAGAAAGACTAATATACGAGTCTGTTTTAATATATTATTATTATAATTACCTAATAAATACCTAGAGTCATCGTGAGCGTTTTGAATTGTTCGTAATTGTAATTCTGCACATTAAATCTCATTTTCCAATGAAAACTTTATTTCGACATCGATATACGTATCTCAATTCGTCTATTGTTAACACAGATTAAATAATTATATATAACTAGAAAATGAACAGCGTACACAGCGTTTCCAAAAAAAATGGCATAGTTTAGGTTATGAATTCGTTAAATAGTAACTCAACTAAACGATTATAAATATGTTGTAATATTGTTCAAAAGAGCAGAAATGGTATCTTCAAAAAAGTCTCGTCTCCCCTTTTAGGGAATCACATTTCGACCAAAAAATACAAACAAATATGATTTTGTATTTTTATTACAAGATTCGACTGTTGTAATAAATTATATGTGAAAACACATCACAATTTACCATATATATTTTACGCCGGTTGCGTAAAAAAACGTTCGAGCATCTGACCACCCTATTCTACTAAATTTCTCACTGAGCCGGCGCACAGTGAACTTTTATATCTTAAAAAACAATTCATTAAATAAAACACCTTACTCTTAAAACCCTCAATTCTTGTTATTAAACACGTAATTCTGAAAAACACAATACATCATGTAAAAAACTCATAATTCACAAAACCCATAATTATTGAAAAAATAAACATAATTCTTGAAAAAATCCTGTAATTCTTGATCACTTCACTTCACGATCACTTTCACGAAAACAATTAAAATTTACCGTAAGTAATAAAGTATAAAAAAATATATTTTTTAAAATAATCAAATGCTATTAAGCAATAAAGCAAGTTATAAATGTTAAAAAGAATTTACGGTACAGAAAAGTGTTGCGGAGCTGGGAGGCTTTAATAAAATTTATTGCGCCAGTTTCATTTACGTAACACCTCCTAGCAATACTCGGTTTGCCTGACTTCGACTCAGCGGATGGCAAGGTCGTCTGAGGTCGTGGGGGTGTTCTTCCGCAACACAAAAATAGGCACGCAATATGCACTCAAAGAAACACTTTACTTTGGTCTCATCGCTTAAATCTAAATACAAAAAAGTACTTTCATCTAGTGGCCAACTAGTTAACGGGACGCGCGCACACTCTAACACAAAACACTAGAAATTGATCAGACGCCAGTTCCGTTTTCACAACACTCTCGCAGATAGGTTGCAGCGGCTTCCAGCGCTTATGGTAGTCACGGGCTACTCCTTGTATGCGATTCTGTGGTTCCTTGTATGCGATTTTGTGGTTCCTTGCCAATGCCAAAGTTCTGGATTTGCACAACCAACGTCTAGTCTGGTTCGGTGCGTCAGTGGCGTTTGTACAGACGCGGGGATCTTTCCTCGCGCGTATCTCTCACACGATTCCTCTAGGACCACCTGTTTGGCAACGGGTCTCACCACGGACTCTTTCTCCACTTATTTCCTTCCTTGACCCTGGGTTGATTTCTTTTTTATCCCTCTGGTGTTGACCCTTTCATTGTTTTTCTCTGACTCCATTCCTGACCATACTGCTTGATGACATACTTGATCCATGCTCTCTCTTTCCCCCTCATCCAACTCAGGATCTCTCGATATGGAGTGGGTGTACGTTGTGTGTGAGTTTGTGTTGGTATTCTTTTAGAGTTTGTGTTAGAGTGTGTGATTGATAGAGTGCTAGGTTTTTTGTTCTCTGTCCCGTCGATTTATTTTCTAACATCGCAACTTAAATCTAACATACATAGCCGCAAAATTCAAAAGACAAAAAGACGGAAGGGAAATATTTGACAACCTTTATGTTTTTTTCATGCCTTCTGCGTGGTAGATTCCGACTACTTTTCCTTCCACGTTTGCTAGCTCGTATGTGCTTGCACCAGTTTGTCTTAATACGACGCATTTCGTATAAGTGCTCGCGAGTTTCTTGTTAAAATCCTTCTCTTTATCACTGTCCTAAGAATGGTCCTGTGTAGACGAGAATTGGAAACACATGTGCCCTGATGTGTAATTACTCATAATTAGATGTTTGTTTTGTCCCTGGTCGGATATAGTATATCTAATACATTTGCATTGTATTCTGTTTTTTTTTTATAATTTTCCATTGTACG
>JANSTU010015953.1:0-14410 GCA_027564075.1 Bolitophila hybrida | reverse complement strand
TTCCATTAAACATTTTTTTTTCATGAATAAATGGTCAGTTGACTTATGTCGTTGACGTCAAACAAAAAAAAAAAAAAAAAAAAACTTATGTGTATTATTGGTAGGCTGACCGTTTATAAGAGATTATAAGAACGTTGGCACCCATAAAATAGCGTCATAGTTTGCCTATTATCCGAATAAGGTAGCGGCCCGCTAGTCGCATACAACGTAACATCTGTGGCACAAATAAATAATCTACTTCAAGGAGAGAGAGGAGTAGATAAAAAAACAGAGATTAAACAGATTAAACACAAATTAAACACAAATTAAACACAAAATTAGAGCCGAAATTTAAAGTGAGGCACCAAACTAACCATCAAATCCTGAAACTGGGTTCTTCCAGGTTGGTTATTGTCTATTTGGAGCCAATCATAATGTTTGTTCGTATTTTAGTATACTCAGTGGTTGAATTAGATTTGCAAGCTCCCAGGAATTGGCCAGATAAGCGTAGAGTCGTGCCGTATACCATCTCTGCAGCGTCGCTTTAATGTCTTCTTTGTAGGTCATCGGTGTACAAGTAAGATGCTATATAGTGTCTCTAAATCGGAGGCGTACACAGACAGTAGCAGCGGATTAAAGGCATTGCTCACACGCGGCGGTTGTGTTATACATAAATCCATTCAATTTGTGACTTGTTCTTTTTCTTGTTACTATTCAGACACATCTGGAGTTCACGTTGTACTTCGGAGGTGTTAGACATGAATCGTGTGTGGTTGACAAACTCCGGTTTCGTCTGACAAATAATTGAAAACTAATAAACCAAAGTATGATGTTTTGTGCACAGTGAGGCGACTATATGTCTCGTAAAAGCTTATAATAAATGTTTCCGAATCGAAGCTCATTCAAGAAGCCTGTATGAACTTGTAAGTCGAAGTATTATCGAAGTTATGTTTTGATTTTTTTTCTGAACATTTTTTTTATCTATAGGTGTATTATATAAAGTGTATCTTGCACATTTTTATTAATTCACTTCACATTCACACAAAATATTTTTTATACAATGTACTTCAGATACTTTTAAAATACGACTTTTGGTTACTAAAATTGGTGTAAACTAGCTATGTTAAATGTACTCTAAAACAACCAATTGTATACTACTACTTCTTTTTATGAACTTGAAAGTTCTTTAAGTCTAAATTTTCGGTACCTTAGTATAAATGTATAAAGTAAAAATGTTGGTGCGATTTGCTGCTTGATATGAATTATACCGAATTATATCGACGGTTACTAATCATCAGTAAATGTTGGTGTGATTTAAGCGCAAAAGTGCATTAATCATGCACCGACATTTACTGAAAACAGTTTAAATATTGTTCATAGAGTCACATCTAATGAAATTAAGAATCCTAACCACTAGAACTCGTAATAGTCAATAAATCCAGTGTGGTGCCCTATGTTCAACAAGGGATGCTATGAGAAGACTAAACTTTAAGAATTCAACATATAAACAAACAAAAAGCCGAAATCCGTATTTCTCTTATCTATGCTGATTTTTGATTTATATTATTCTCTTCAGTCTGCCTTGCACATCAAACCCAAATATATTTTTCTCTCTCAAACTCAATTTAACTTAAAGTTTCTTCAACCGCATTTCGCACTAGCACGACGGAACGAGTTTACCCATAAATTCAGCGAAATAAATCGACTCCAACATTAAATTACCATTTTACCCAGCACCGAACATCGTCTGTAAGTATGTATGTGTGCACAGCTATTAATTTGCACTACCCAAATAAATCCTTGTAAGGCGCTTGGCACGCGGCGTGCGCATTCAAACGCACTGCGCGCAAACGAACTAAATTCTCTCGACGAATTCAAACTTCGCTGGCAAACATTCTAAGATGAATTATTTATAGGAATTTATTATAGAATATATGTATTTTATATAGTCCACAACATGTGTATAATTGTATATATATGTGTAAAATGTAAACAATATCATCCAAAAACGGGAATTATTTTCGGGAAACTTTGGGTGGCGCCGTAAAACGTTTCGAAACTTTTGATTGTTTACCCTCGCCCGGGACCAACTCACATACTTACACACACACACACACACACATATATATATATATATATACAGCGGAACATCGGTCGAACGAGAGATATGTCCTTGTTGCCGCCAGACAAAGTTTGATATTTTTAATGGTCGACTATTTAGCACCATCTCCACTTCCACTCTGGTTTTTCATGGAATTGGCGCAAATGTACACATTTTGTATTATTTTGTGAGCAATGTATTTCGTATATTATAGTTATACTCGGTAAAGTGAATATATACGCGTTCAACAAAGTTTTATAGGAGTTCCGACAAAATTTCAACGATGCATAAACAAAGCTGCACGCAGCGCACACAACTCCCCTTGAGAATTGTTTTAATTAAATTCGGAGTTGTTTCGGAATTGCACAGGAGATCGAGTTCGTAAATATTATGTACAGCCAGGCAAGATCCATATTCTAGTTCGACAGAATAACATGCTTTTTTGTAAGAGTAATTAACAAATTCTAACAAAAAAAAATGTATTCCATTTTTTTATATTTTATTGAAATCAAGAGCTTTTTATTTTAAATAAATAAATCAAGTAAGAATACTGAAGAGACGATACCAACACCAAAAATTACAGCCATAAAAAAAAGTTCACTCACGTGCGCTCGCAAACGAGCAAGTTGTGTACGAGCATCCCTGCCTGGCTCATGTTCGCCCTTACTCCAGGCCGGATGCAACGTGAATAAAATGGAAAATAAGTGCATCATTTCCTCGTTCCAATGCGAGCGCCGGTAGAGAAAACCGTGTTGATTTTACAGCAACGATAAGGCAGCTGTGGCACGACGGGTGGTGCACGCAAAACAAAATAGGAAAATTGATTTTCTTGAGTGTGTGTGTGAGTATTCACGTGGTCTTGCGTTTGCTGCGATGGGATAACATTATGTAGAATTATTGCTGGTGTTGCCAGACCGTATTTGCACGCAGCATCTACTTGCATTTAGAGTAAGTGTATGTTTTAACTAGCATATAGCTTATTATACAAAAGGTGATGGGGGGTCAGAATGGGCATATGCAGTTTATGAGCAGCACTTTTGGTGAAAGCTTATCTTAATAGTATTAGAAATTCATAGGATGGTTGTAGAGTTTATTTAAAGTTCGGAAATTACTCGTATGTTTAGAAATCTAAAATATTGCTTCCATTTAACTAGAGGGGCAGACGAGAGTGTTAAAAAATCTATGTGTTTATTATTAAAGATGAAGTGTTTCCGCACACAACCGTACTTTCGTGGTTCGTGGAAATTGTACTTTAGGCGTGGTGAATGTTTACAGTTGGCAAATAACTTTTAAATGACGGCCAAAACCTTTTGAAAAACTCTTAGGAAAAACAACCCTGAGAACGACGAATATTGGGCCAAGAATAGTACCCTATGTGTAACACCTTTACAATACCTTTAATGCTCTCATTGTATCCTGTAATCCCTTGTGAGACATAGGGCGATGCCGAAGACCGGATTCATTGACCATTACGGGTTCAAACGTGTGGTCAGGTCATGCTAATGTGCTGTGCTACTCCTATTGGAGCTACTGTGCTCTAGCACATACCTTTTCCCCTATCTCGCTTAAGAGTTATCCTTTTGTATTCATCTTTTTTTTATATACCTTTCAGATGATATGTTTCACTCGTGGGTATCTCCTCCCCTCATATTTTTTTTAAACTATTTGACAAAAAAAAATGATGCCCTCCCACCGAGAGCCAACTAATTTTTGTGATTTTGGGGTCACACCAAAATTATAATAAAATGTGCACTTACCTTCAATCATAATGGCATTACACTATTTGTAACCATTTGTGTATTATTTGTGTAATATTATAAATAGGAATTTAATCAAAGTAAAAAGAAGGTGATATTTCAAGGGCCAAAAAACTGGAAGCACATTTATTTTTTTACATTTATTTTTATATTAAATTCAATGCTTTCAACATAAACAAATCATTTTTGAAAAATAAATGTAAAAAAATGCTATATATAATATAAATCTGAAGTTACTGTCGTTGATTTTCTTTTGCCTACAAATATTATATTTTCGGTGAACCTATACTAAGAAAACAGTCGTTTATTATAAAAATATATTTTAAAAAAAATCCTCATAGAACGCGAATGGCAAGTTCCCGTTGCAGGTTGACCGAGAAAATGTAACTCGAGTTGCATCCGACTACTGTAACTGTTGCGCCAATTCTCCGCAATTGCTTCGACGATTCGATTGCCAGCAGAAGTTGCCTTCGGAATCTTTCTCTTGCATTTCTACTACTACGGGCTCAGCTTTGAGCTGCATTACCATAAAGTTAATATTTAGATAGAAACTTTTTTAAATCTCAAAAAAAATGTTTTTTTTATTTATATTATTTTATAATTATTATTAGTTGTCCAGTTTGTTTGTGGATTGCTTCCATAAGATATACCTCACGCCCCTGGGTGGGCTCTATATAGCTCTTGATACTTGGCAGTACCTAGTTACTACCTACCAGTTGAGTTATTCTGCAAGGTCAAGCTCCTTACTGATAGGAGCGGGATTTAGGAACTGGCTAGCGCCAAAATTATTTTTTTGACGTAACCCACCCCGGGTGGTGCTGCTAATACTGCTTCACCCTAATCGCGAATTTTACTTTTAAACAGAGCCACCCTGTTGCGCCCTGCCTCCCGTGGTACTATTAAACCTTCGAGGGAGAGTCCTGTACCAGTTATTTTAAGAGAGGTTGAGAAGGTGAGAAGAATATTTCACTTAGTGTTCCTTCTGAGAGAAAAAATACTACTCGGGTATTGTCCCCCTAATAAGTAGGTCAGCTGCAGTGCCATTCTCATAACTCACACACGCTTTTGGGTCCATAAAATAGATTTTCCACAGTTTCTCCTCATCGCACCAACTCGGTTGAGTTGGGTCTAAACCAGCAGGCGGGTTCGTATGGGCAATAGGGATGGGACTTAAGTTTTGCAGATTGAAAAATTTATCTAAATAACCAAATTGGAGAGAATTCAGGGGCGAAATTCTCAATGTAATCTATACATCTTGGGCTAAAAGAACATATATTGTCTCAAAAATCAGCGGTTTTCAGTGATTTAACCTAATAATCTCAGAGATATCCCGCCTAAGAGTTTAAGGGGTTATTTCGTGATGGAGTACACCGCGTGATCGGTATCCGCATGGTGTATTTCGTCAACCGTAGTCCGCCGCAAAGAATTTTTTGCGGAATACGCTATAACGAAATTCACCCTAAACTTTAAATGGCCAAATGCTGTAAATTTGCTGTATCGGTTAATTTTTTTTTTATTTATAAAAATTGGAGGGTTAAAGCCATCCACCCCAAAGACCAAATATGATATTTGAGCTCTAAATGGTTATTCGTATAAATGGTTTGTTCGTTTGAAAGGCTCCTTGCCAAATGGGAAATAAGGCTAAAATACATTATAAATTGGATGCAGCTGTATGAAATGGACTCATTACGGACGGTATAGTGAAGCAGCAAATTTTGTATTTATAGACTAATTCCAAAAAGCTACCGACATTGAACTTATATTATACATTCTTATGAATATTTTATATTTTAGAATAGGGTCCTTATATGTAGCATAATAGCAAATTTCTACTTAAGAGCTATAAGAGCTACTCTGCTTTTATTATAAGACCATTTCACCAAAGCAATAACCATATTACTTATATACAATATATATACTTATATATATATATATGTAAACTTTGAATTTCGTTTCTAAATTGACTGAATAACTTTTTTGTTTTTCACCGTCGGAGACGTGGCATCGAGTCAATGGCAACCTGGACGACACAGCACAGACCACTCTGCGCACGGATAACCATTTAGACTGCTACTTGACAACATACTTAGTATTCAAAACAAGGTACTGTATATAGGTACGTATATGCATACATCTATACATTGCATTTATAGGATTATATAAAATTACATCTATACACATTTTATATACATCCAAACCTGGGCCAGACGAAAAGCTTTTAGGCTTTTAGGAATCGATATGCCGGCGCACTTTGAGTATAGTCTTATAACTAATGCAAAGTCTCTGAAAGTCAATGTGTATGAAGAATATTTAATGTTCTTACATTGTATATACTATATAAAAAACTTTTTTTTTTTATTTGAATTTATATAATGTCTGACATATTTGGCAAGCCATATGAAATGAGCGAATTTCTCATAAAAACATATTTAATCGGCGTGTTTGAATTTATATATGGGATATTTTGGTCAGCATTATTTTTTTGTTAAAAGCAACCTATTTAAATATATTTATTTAATTAATATTATGCAACACAAAAAAAATGTTTAATTTCAATTTATAACATAAACCAGAATGTCTATATATAAAAATACTTACCACCAAAGAGAAAACCTCAAAAATCCCAACAAACACACATTTCCGAGCTAATTACAACGCGCTTTTCATTGCAAATTAAATACAAAACCAGCCAAAAATAAATGATTATGTATACATTTTCAGCTGCGGAATTAAACTTCTCTGTGTGAAAATGAAATTGAAATAATTTGTCTTGCTCGTTCTATTTCGGCTTAGGCAGCCAACGCAAATAAGAAATACTTTGAGATATCTGAAGCGATGTGTAAATACTGCTCTGAAATTAATTAAATTTCTTGCCAGTCCTTGTTGGTGCTGGTTCTGGTGCTGCTGCTGTTGGAATGCATTTAAGGTTTTATTAAGTTTTCGTGTGTGGGAGAAGTTGCTACAAGTAAGTAAATAAGTAAGAAGTAATGAATATATTTAATGTTGAGGTGCAACTATGTACTATTATTTTATCACTTTTTGCATGCTTTAGAATGTCAATAAACTCATTAAGGACATATATTTAGTTAGAATACAGAGATTCCAAAAGTTTTTTTTATCATGGCACAATGGTCTCTAGGATCAATGATATTTAAATTATATTTATCTTTTAACTATTGTTATAACTTTAAATATGGTTTTTATTCAATATAAATTAAATCTGCATGATATTTAAATTCCAAATACGAAAGCTTTCACACATGCACTATCTATACCGTTCACATTAAAAAAAAACTTTAAAAAGCTTTTCTACAAAATCGCACACTCAAAGCTCATAACCTTTTTTCCCTTCCGCCCGCTTCGTATTTGGTAAAAGCATTAAAACTATATTATGCTGTATATCTGTACTATACTTTAAATTTATGAGTGTTTTTTTATGAATGAATGTCTAGCTCTCTGTATATGGCATACATTTGTTGAGCTTTCTATGAATTTTTTATTTAGTAATAAAAAGGTATATTTTCATTTCTTCATGCATATATATTTATATATATAATATGTTGCCAGCACAGGTGCACATTTTGCTGCAATTGCATTTCGTTTGCACCGCAGGGCAGCAAATATTTGTGATAAATTAGCTTGAGTTTTTCTAGGCAATGGAGTGGGTACTTTGTATATGTATATAGAAAATAGAAATGCATAGATATTTACACAGAAATGCCATAGCACTTTTATTTCTATGAATTTTATATAGTGTAACTTATCGTAACGCTTTTTAGTTGTATGACAACAAATCTATGTTTTTGTATAGAACTTAATTTAATTTTCTGTTTAAAAAATATGTAATAAAATTTACAATATGTACCTGCGCTGCTCTGTATAATGTAAATAGCTTTGTACACATTTTATGGATTTTGTCTTCTTAGCATAGAGCTTTAATGCGTCATATGTATATTTTATTAAGATAATATTGGTTGGATAATATTGGAAAATAATATTACATTCAGTCTAAAATAATTGTCTGCATTTTAAATAAATGTTCTTAATTCAGTCGAGTGGGGAATGAATAGGGCTTATAGCAATGCTATTTTTTAATAACAGCAACAATTTGTTTCATTCACAAGTGTCCATTTTTATGTCAATGATTAGCACGCAATCACAGAAATAGACAGAATGGAGAAGTCAGAAAAAAGTGTCCGCAATTTGTCATCTTTTGTACATGCATCTTGCAAATTAAACATATTTTTTTTTGTATAGTTTACCTAATACATGTAGCGATTATAATTGCATGTATTTTCATACTAGTCGCAATGACCTTAATTGTAAATTATAATTATACAGTTCATAATATTCACACCCAGACACACACATATGTAACTCACGAAGAACATACAATGACCCACGAAGTTACAATAGTTTTTAGTATTGTTAAAGCCTTGCACGCATATACACATACAATTATACTTGTTATATTTAATGTAAAAAACGTCTTTTACCTTATCCGTCTTTTGTGCCCTGCAATATTTATCTCCAAATACATATACATATAATTTGGACCAATTATGTTTGAATACATCATGCCACTCGAAATTTCTAAAAATTCCCCTTTTTAAATTACCAAAAATATTTAGGCAGAGCACAGCATAGAAATTGCTTATATGCTATAATACAAAAATGTATATTTGTGCTAATTGTTGCACAATTTCAATGACTTCCTTTGATGGATAATCCATTGGGTGTGTCATTTCTTTGTTTTTTTTTAGATATTAATTAAATCTATCAGGTCTCCCAATATAATGTATTTTAATACTCCTATTCCTGTTCACTTAACTCATCGGTCTTCGAAACAGTCAGTTCTTCGTTACTCAGGCTTTTAGAACTGGGACAGTGTAGAATGCCAATTTCTGAGTTCATTTTGAACTACTAACTTCTTGAAACTGAATTCACGAAGGGTAAATGTTAAATCCGCTACGACTTCTTATTAAGCCAAAAAACATCTCCATTACTTGATACTTATACACATGCTAACTAATGGCTGAAGAGAAAGAATTGCTCCAATAAAACCATCATCGACTTTCGATAATTAGTTGCCTATCCACAAACTGCTTAAGTACCAAGTAGTCAGAAAAACCTTCACTGAAAAACTCTACGATTTCAATGATTCCTTCTTGGCTGGTAGAGTCAGTCCAGAGACGCCTTTTTGTAAAATGAATTGATTTTTATAAGTAGACTTTAGTTTCGGCAATTACTTCCTAATTCGAGCTTAATCTTCTTCACTGGAGCATATTTTTGAGAATACGCCGGGTGGGAGCAATTCGAAGCACAACCAGTTTAGTTTAACCATCGTTATAATCGTTTTGGGACACGGTGTGTGTTGATTTCGAGCTTCACTATTGAGCTTTTTTTCTTTTCAAGTTAGTTGATAAATATTATTCCTCGGGCATCCCAAAATACAGATGCCAGAACTTTTCCAGACGACTTTTGTGCTTTGGGACGTTTTTTTTATTTAAACTACCTAAGAAATATATAGGTCATATTTTGACACATTCATACTTAACTAATTACCTAAATATTCTTTATGGACATTTTCTAATAAAATAAGATGTCATTATAGTAAATTAACACTATGTAAATTTTTTATACAAAATTGCTTCATTTAGGTAAAATTTCCTGTATAGAAATAGTAATGTCTGACAAGTATTGTCTGCAAATTCGATATTCCCCTAATTAGGTAGCATTATCTGAATAGAAATAGTAATGTCTTCCATGTTGTCCGTATTGTAGAAATATAGGTGAAATACTTCCTAATTATTGGGTAATATGTGTTTAGTAGGTTAAACACAGGTCATAGTAGAAATTGCACAGTTTTTATGTGTATACGAGTATAAAACATTGTAAAATGTCGCCATATTTACAAAAATTTATTTAATCGATTTGACATATGTTCGACGTAATTTCAACTCTGATTTGACGGGAATATTAACTATATGGTAGAAAATTAGAAAGACACGACTAAACATATACTTATTATGCTGCTTGGGTACCTTATTATATCTTTAGGATGTAAGTTTTTCCTAGGTCAGAGGTGCAGCAATTCTTACCAATCCACTGTTTTGCTTCGACGGTATTTTTTCCCACGAAAAAGCACTGTTTTATTAACACGCAAAATTCTATTTTTTCTATCGCAAACAAAAACTAAAAAAAAAAACCACTCTGACGTTTATAACTTGTTGAAAATGTCAGATTATCATGAAATATTTACACATATTGTTTGAATGATGGAACTTTCGGAAAATGAAATAGTTTCGGTGAATGTATGTGTCAGACCGGAGACTTATTGACCGATGTGGTATAGTTTTGGCTGGTAGGGTTGTGAACTATCTACCTTTTAAGCCCACCGACCACGAAACACTTAAAAGTAGTTTGAAATTTAAAAAAAACAGTTTATGAGAATGTGGTGTGGAGTATAACGTCGTAAATATAAATTACACTGACTCCAACGTGGTATGACCGTTTACGTCAATTCTTTATATATACAAAATATAAAAATCAACTTTCGCTTTAATCCTCTAATATTGCAATATTCTAAAATATTAGTCAAACTTTGACCACATCTACTGACAAATATTTTTTGTGGGATACAACAATACAGATATTGAAGATTTAACTTTTAACTGTATATTTATTTATTCACATTTCAACAGTAAGGCAGTTTTTTTCCCAACGGGACGAACAAAAGCATAGGCTAAAATTCTCATCACCAATTAAAAACTCGTAAATGTTGTGAAAAGTTTGGATTGAAAAGACGATTTTCTCTATATAATAATTTGCAGTTGTTGTTGTTTATGTTAAACGCCCGAGCTTTTAAAATCACGCACAGTGCATGTGTATGAGTATCAATGTTATTAGAGTTTTTCGATTGTCTTAAATTAAATTTGTTTTATAAAATCTTACTGACTCCAACAAAGTTGGTTCCTTTGTCGGAATATATTTCTCTTCTTGCTGTAAACCTGTTGTCAAATCCGTAATGACCTCATAATGTATGGCCAAAAACCTCTTCTGATTAAAAGACTGCAGTTCGTCTTTAGGTTGGCCGTTTTTACGCCATTGTGGCATAACATACTAGGTAAGCCATCAGTCTATTTATTTGAATTAACATAAATTCATTTGAACTGACTACGTAGTGTGAGGAATGCCTCCAGATTTATGGAAACGCAAAGATATTTATTTTTTTAACCTTAAGCTATTTGTTAAATGTAAAAGATAGAAACAGATAAAAGTACTGAACGTAAAACTCTTACGAATCACTTAAACGATTCATTTGCACTGCAATGGAAAAACTTGCAGATATAACACTGTGATGATTGAAATACATACTTTTGTTATTTTGAATAAAATTATACAGAGTTCATAGTAAATAACTGGTAATATTACATAAATACTTAGTAATTTAGTTAATCATATTATACAACTTTAATATACGCAAGCACGCATCCTACTTAATGTGCATCTCTTAACATAATTTATTTGTCTAGACTGCAAATATACTACTAAAAATCACATAATATATTTCACATATTTTCGCCCAAACATGAGATAGAAATAAATTTCGAACCTAGGCAGGTAATCTTGGCCGTATATACTCATACCTCGCCACCAGACAGATGCGTGCTCTCGAAATCTTTGCGAATTGTGTAAATAAATGTTTCTACCCTCAACCAGACTACGCTATATTGAACTGTCACTATATATTTATATAGATTGATAGTCTTCAGATTTATTCTGCGATAAGATTGCGAGAAGACCAATTTCATATATAATATATATATTCAGATGTATTTTATTAATTATTCAGACGTATTTTATTACATCTTTGTAGAGGATATTTTAAAATATTACAAACCCAATCGAAGTTTACAAACAAACGCACACAAGAAAACTTGACATATGATGGATAAATGCAGTCAGTATATGTCGCAAATGTGCTGTTGTTTTTAATTGATGCCTTTTTGGCGTTCTTACAAAAAGATTTCAGGATTTGGAAATGCATGAATGCACAAAACCGATAAAATTGCTGGTTCAGATCGAAACGATTCAAATGTTTCAAAAGCTCCCATGAAAGAATCCAAAAATGACCATTGTTTCCTATGTTTAAGCTCTGATCACGTCGTAGAGTGCTGCACTTCTTGGAATGGTGAATGAAGACATTGCGGATATAATCATAATAACTTGCTTCATGATAGAGAAGACAACAAGAAGGGCAACACGAACTTAACGAAAACCGTGAGCGGAAGTGTGTTATTGGAAACAGCTATTTTAAGTGTGAAAGCGAAATCAGGCGAATTTCAAACTTTAGGATGCCTAGTGCATATCATCTCATTGGGTCCTATAATCCTTTGTGGGACATAGGGCCAGTGTGCGATGTCACACACAAAATTCATTGACATTTACGGGTTGACACGACTGGTCAGGTCTGATGTGCTGTGCTACTCCTATTGGAGCTACTGTGCTCTAGCACTAACACCACATCCCCGATGGTTAGGAGTTTTGTTTTAATTTGCCCTGACTCGACTCTAACAACTTTGCAGAACAAATGCGCATATTTTTTAGATATCTCTATGCACCGATCCGGGTGATTTAAATGATGCAAAAATGGTATGGTATAATTGTCAGACCTACAGAAGAACAAAGCAATTGATCGAAAAGGCTAAATTCTGTTCCTGGACCCCAGAATCGATGAAAAAAGCATTCTTCGAGTTGGAGCAAGAGTCAAACATGCCCAAATAACTTTTGATGAGAAACATCAAATGTTTCTGCCAGGTTAAGGATTGGATTAGAAATAGTAATGTCTGACAAGTATTGTCTGCAAATTCGATATTCCCCTAATTAGGTAGCATTATCTGAATAGAAATAGTAATGTCTTCCATGTTGTCCGTATTGTAGAAATATAGGTGAAATACTTCCTAATTATTGGGTAATATGTGTTTAGTAGGTTAAACACAGGTCATAGTAGAAATTGCACAGTTTTTATGTGTATACGAGTATAAAACATTGTAAAATGTCGCCATATTTACAAAAATTTATTTAATCGATTTGACATATGTTCGACGTAATTTCAACTCTGATTTGACGGGAATATTAACTATATGGTAGAAAATTAGAAAGACACGACTAAACATATACTTATTATGCTGCTTGGGTACCTTATTATATCTTTAGGATGTAAGTTTTTCCTAGGTCAGAGGTGCAGCAATTCTTACCAATCCACTGTTTTGCTTCGACGGTATTTTTTCCCACGAAAAAGCACTGTTTTATTAACACGCAAAATTCTATTTTTTCTATCGCAAACAAAAACTAAAAAAAAAAACCACTCTGACGTTTATAACTTGTTGAAAATGTCAGATTATCATGAAATATTTACACATATTGTTTGAATGATGGAACTTTCGGAAAATGAAATAGTTTCGGTGAATGTATGTGTCAGACCGGAGACTTATTGACCGATGTGGTATAGTTTTGGCTGGTAGGGTTGTGAACTATCTACCTTTTAAGCCCACCGACCACGAAACACTTAAAAGTAGTTTGAAATTTAAAAAAAAACAGTTTATGAGAATGTTGTGTGAAAAGAGTTGAGCAGGACCAGACGTTTACTCATACCTTGGCAGACCGTTGGGCACGATATCTGGAAGATCTGCCAAAATTAAACAACATCAAGATACCTGGTTGGAATAACGTGCAGGACGAAAGGTTCAAATACACTTAATTCACGTCTGTTGGGACAAGAAAGCTAAAATTGTTGCATTGTCAGTCACACTTGGACCTGCGCTCGAAATATTGGAGAGTTTTTCGTTTTTGGGCAAACTACAGAGGAATACAGTTTATTTGAGGCGCTTCTCTTCAACTGTCGCAACAAACGTCTCATTCGAAACTTTGGTTTGATTTTGCCAAGCGAAACACTGGATGCTCTCTTATGCTGTGTGATCCTAATACAGATGGCTGAAATTCGAGACTGCAATGCTGGTAAATTGATTTCAAACAAAATCGCGATCATGTAATTCAACCAATTCATTAGTGAAAAGGGAGCGATTAGACTGGGCGGCAGATTGGCATAAATGTCAACCTAATGTTTGCCACAAAACATCGAATCATACTTCCATCAAAATGCCATTTAATCAATCTAATCATTGCAGACTATCACATTCACAACCTTCACAGTGGAGCTCAACTGACGTTATGCGACTTTCGCCAAAATTTTGGATATTGGGTGTAAGAAACGTCGTAAAGCAGCATATCTGATCGTGTATTGTCTGCTTTCGCCACATACAACGAGTCTTCCAAAAGGTCGCGCCAATCCATCCCGAGCGTTTCTCTCTGCTAGGGTTGATTATGTTAGCCCTAAAACTCTGCGAAATGCAAGTCATACATCGCATTGTTCGTCGGTTTTCGAGCAAGGCCCTATATTTATGCAACACCTAACGCAACATTACTGGAAGAGCTATTGTTATAAATTGAGGCTTTATTTGTCTCCTACTCTACTATATGTACTACTCAAAATGCGAGAGGTTATGTGTGT
>JANSTU010015942.1:0-14410 GCA_027564075.1 Bolitophila hybrida | reverse complement strand
AATGGGAAGGCGGTCGTGCGTTAGTTACTTATACAAGTACTTGTACTTGTGTACCAGGTAACTGGAGATAGAATGCTCATGTTCTATGTAAGCAATCTTTGTGACAAGCTTGGCTTGCTGTTCGAAGTAGTCAGTTTGCGTTGTTACCAACTGATACCTCGAATCGTGATTCATCTCTCCAGATAACTGAGTGCCACTGTCTTGAAGTCCATTTTTTTTTATTGAGACGTTCCTTTTAATGGCTTTTCTCAATTTTACAGTTATTAGTGTCATTTTTGAAAACATCAATTGGTCTAATTGTATTTACTATTACCAATTATTTACTATTACCAATTAAAACAATCTATACAATATCATATTTAACTTCACATTCTTGAAATAGTAAGGAGAAAGGGGAACCTTTATTTATGATCATTAAACTTTTCAAGTGGTAATCTGTAGCTATTATATCAATTATCAATTATAACAGAATTCCTCCTTAGTTATAAATTTTCTACTATTTGTGAAAAAGCTCAACAAATAATAATTAAAAAAATATTAAGATTTTCATAATTCATCAAAAGTATTTTAATATAATATTTTATTTAATAATATCCTTCACGTACACATCGGTATTATTTTATGAAAGCAATTAGAAAGCTGTATACCAGCAGACTCACGTTGATGATGAATGTATTTCCCAGCTCATAGAAAAGCTCGTATACATTATACTACTATATTATATTTCTGAGGCTACCATAAATATCTTCACATGCATATTACATACTCGTAAATATGATTCTATACATTTATGTAATGTATAATCTGTGCATAGTTATTACAGCTTTCGAATGCAAACATTTGCTGCGGTTCGTCTGGAAAGTGTATTCACTAAGCTTATACGTATGGTATGTTTAATATTCATCTATATATTTACACATTAGACATGCACAATATATATGTATATTTTAAAGAGGCACATAGATATTAAGGAAATCGAATTTTATGCTTCCTCTTCAATAATGCATTGTCTCTTTGAGCTTGTGCGCGCTCACATAAGCATACAAGATAACTTCATGATGAAACAAACTTGTTTCTATGACAAACATGAGCGCGGCTGTCACAGAGCATATACGACCATATATGATTTGTATATTATATATGTATATATGATGCATAGCCTAAAGTTATGCATATGTGTTTTGTATAAGTCTACAGATATGTTGTCATAATAATTGGTAAAACACTCGAAAGTTTTGTGTATTTACATAACACATTTCATTGCAAAAGTTTTGATTTTCAGGTCGACTCCAAAAGAGGACGTACACTCTCCACACACAAACTAATAATCATAATTATTATAAAAGCGTGCTAGTTTATACATATTAACATACTCTATAATAAAACTTTTAAATCTCTCGACATTTGAAAATGTGTAAATGTATTATACTAATGATTTTCAATAGTATATATCATATATTATCTACTATACGGAAATAATAATCAATAATCAATCATGCCAATTTTCCAACTTTCCCTATACAGTTTTTCATGTGTTTGTTCAATTCTCCCGATAAACGCTTGTGTACATACAAGCATTTAACTTTATTAATCTAATTCATTCAATGTTCGCCAAACAAAACAGCAAAAAGTTTAATCAGATTACTTCAATTCCGAATCAGCATTCAGCGCGAATTCATTTTATACACCTGTTGATCAGTTTTCCCTCTTTTCACAAGCACCAGCGTCGAGTTCAAAGTGTGTTATGTGTAATTAATGGATGAGTTTACATAGGTATTATATATGAATTATACGATTTAGGTGTAACATATATATGTGCAATGTTTGTATGTATATATACATATATTCAAATTCATATAGTTTATATTATATAATTAAAGATAGATCTGAGCAAAGTATGCGGGGGTGTAAATTATGTGCGTGTATATGAATGTAGGATTCAATTAACTGTCTTCTTGTGAATAATAAATTAAACCGGCTTAAACAAAAAAAAAATACACGGAGCGGGATAATTTATTTACGTAAGTATAAACGAGATTACTTTGTTATTAGATTATGAATACATTCTTGAAATATTAAATCTAGATATACAGACAGTGTTTGTCGAAAAAATACATGTAAATACATTGTTTGTATCCTTAGAGAATAATTTGTTTTACATTGTTTCAATTTAAATAGTAAAAAGTATACAGCAGAACATAGAAGCCGAGTGGTATAATGCGTTTTAGGATTGATTTATTGAAGTGTATTTCGAATATAGCACTTTATATCAGTAGATCCCACTTGCTATAAAAATCCTATTTCTGAAATAGGTTAATGATTTCTTTATTACCTGGTAAGCAATATAGGACGGTGGCAGATGAACTTTTTAATAGAGTCAACGGCAGCGTGCCCAATCCCAGTTAGTGCGGATTACTGGTTCCCGCATCTGAGTGTTTCTTATTTCGGTAAGGATACTCAGTCAGCTTGTTTATAAGCACATATGTGCCTTAAAACTAATGCGGCATGTCGATATCTGAGCGAAGCAGCGATATTATTTTTGGTAGCTCTCTCAGGGAATAAATGGGAAGATGAGTTGATATTAGTTTGAAAAGTCACCTATCCATCTAAAAACTAAGTCGACAAATAGTTGTACAGATTTGTTATAACGGAACATTGATTCCACCAATTTACATATACCCAAGAACAATTGTGTTATTATGTATGATATCTCAAAAATAGACGCATTTTCCATGCAAAGTTGTAAAATAAATATTCCTAACCATCTTGGATGTCTTGTTAATGTTAGTTAATGCGCAAATTAAACAACTATACAGATCAACAAAATCGAAATAGCAATAGGCGTCTTAAATAAATATTATTTGCAAAAAAAAAATAACATTCAGCTTTTTTTAAATTAAATTTTTTTTTAGGTAGGTAGGTAAAATTTTTGTACGTAAAATATTCTTTAATTAATTTAAATCAATTATGTTAAAATATGTTCATTTTAAAAATCAAAATACGGATAGTGGTGTAAATAAATAAACAAAAACTAAAAAAAATATTTACACAAGATGGCTGGATATTGAGTCCAACCAATTATGAGTTATTACACTTCAGAACACATGAGCCCCGATTCGCGTCAACACAGGACCAGTCGAAGAACATTCACAAAAACTCAAGATATAAAGTTGGACCTTACATTTCACCGGAACGTATCTTACGATGTTGCAATATCAAAAAAACTAGAACAGCGATTAAAAGATTTGGCCAAACTATTCAATTTCAATATTCCAATTTGAAGTTCAGGACCTTTTAACTGATACATTTATGTGAACACATTAGGCACGACATGACAGCAAGTCGAAAATGAAGAATACTCCGAAATTGTTTTGTCGTTCTAAAAGGGACTCTAACGACAAGAAGAAGAACAAAATTTATGACTAGAGCCCGCGCTCAAATCGTTACGTAAATATCACTTTTCATGAGTAATCAAATTTAATAGACATTCTCTTACGATCATATTTTTTCATTTACCAATATTTAAAAAAAGACAATTCCATTCGCACCATGAAGATAAGAAGTCCAAGTCTTCCAATCAGATTCCGTTTCGACTCTAGTGAATATTTTCAAATCATCAGCATACATAAAACATTTTCAGTTCTTCAAAACAGTGGCTACATCGTTTATGAACAGATTACCGAAGTGACTTCTTTGGGGCACTCCTGATAGCACAGTAAACTAACAAGATCTCCACTGACTAATTTTCACATTGATATTCACCGATCAACTTTTCATTGACCGTTTGAACTATTAGGCGGCTTTTAAAAATAAAAAATAATAATGCTTGCTGGTAAAATACATAACATAAAAGCAACAACAAGATGTTTTGAAAATTGCTCTCCAAATACTAATAATTGAACTAATAATGTATTCTTGAATACTATTAACATGATCTTCCATGTTGCCCATCTCTGTTAACGCTACTCGACAGAGTTTCATCAAAATAAATACCTTATTGGTAAGCGATTATTTTTCATGATAGGCCTTCAATGCTAGCCAATGCTTACACATTGACGGACATGACACAATTGGTTATCCTACAATAACAAACCAATGATCGTCCTTGCCCTCCCATCTTTTACCGCAGCCGAACAACCTTCAGATACAATTTATACTTCCATATCTGGTAGTTGGCCACATTCAATTTTTGAAATTGACGTACTTTCTGCCATTATATTAAAACAACTTTTCTTTACTAACGTCCGACAATTTTTCACTACTAGACTGGTATGATATGGGCTGGGATACTATGGATACGGAATTAAACAAATAAAACATATTTAACACTTTTTAAAACAGCTTCAGCTTTTTACAATATTAAAATTATCTAGATTATATTTTAATATGAATTGAAACATATATATTTACAATTCATAATAAAATATAATCTAGATAATTTAGCTTCAGTATTGCATTTCTACTCAACAATTATATTCATATCAATATATATATATATGTATTATATTTGTAGATAGTAACTATTTGCCGGTTGAATTGCGAAATTATCTTACTCACCGGATGCGGTTAGGTCAAACCATTAAGTGACCAAATCAAACCTGTATTATATAATATGGAATTTATATGGATAGATGTATGCATGATGAACATATTAATAGGATTACGATTAAAATATCTCCTTACCCTTTTCAGCACCCGATATTCTGGTAAACACTGCACACGTGGTTAATTAAATTGAAATTCCAAAATTCCATATTAACATATACATATCAGATATCATATCGGATAGCCTCTTGACCTGATTACGTATTTTATTATTTGCATATTTCAAATAAATTAAATGCTGAATCATTGTAAATATGTATTATATGTTTGTGATTTGTATGGTTTACTAGATGACGCATCAACCAGCAAATAAAATAGGAAAATCTATAAAACAATGAAAGTCATTATAAGACAAAAATCATTCCAAATAAACATCTTTTAGTTTGATTTAAAAGCGATGGCTTAAACATTCGTCGCCTTTTTTAACTATGTCACAACTTACGTTTCGTTATGATTTAGATAATTTTTATAAGTAAACAATATGTATATCATGTTACCAGTTACTCAGTTTCCTAATGACATACATATGAAATATATAATCGTATATGGTTTTCTTAATAATTTGTAATAATCAATTTAACAGACGGAATATCATAATTACAGATCTCATCTAAGAAACAGTGTCTTAGAAGATGGTCTGGTCCATTTGACACACACTCATGCGGCGCTGCTAAATGTCGGTTGTGCCATTTAGCAGCGCCGCATTATTCGCCACATATTACGCCACACACAAGAACATGTATATAACTTTCCGGCATTTACCGCGATTACTGAACCTAATAGTCAAACCGAATCAAATTACCGTAAAATACCGCCATATTGTTCAATAAATCAATAAATTGAATTATACTGTAATTGTAAACGAAACCATTCCGATTTTCATTCAGGTAAACCAAACAAATATTGTAATTAAAAATTAAAAAATTGGAACAATAGTATAGTGAATCAATACACAAATTGTTAACAATTGCAGCAAAATATTAGAAAAAATGCAAATGTTTCATACATTATCCAAAACTCGGAATTTCCTAAAAGTTTAAAAAAAAAATGTCATCCTAAAGAACCCTTTTTTCATACTAAATACATTTCCATTGGTTCCCTTCTTTGAATCGAAAATTACCAGAAATGGCTTGTTATCAGTTGATATGTGAAAACAAATTTTCGACCATGGATTTGTTTTACTTCAAAAATTAGAGCCAATATCTGTTAGATAGCTTATCGAATTCACTAAATATTATATTGTAATCGAAATAATGTTTGATATGCATATCTCACAAATTCTGCTCAAATATATATTCCATTTAACCTATATAGTTAGTTAAATGAATATTTCATAAAACTTTTTTTGTCGGTTTGGTGATTACCATGCGTTCGAATCAAACAAAAAACAATATACCGAATTTGCACCTAATACAATCAACAAATATATTTATAGTAACATTTAATTATCGATTATGTCTTTCAATAACTATCCAGCTTTTCGCACGTCCATTCATTCAATATATATTATTGTATATGTGATTCCGGTCATGGCGTTCGATTGTTGAATGGAGACAGCAAAGTTGTGCACGAAGTTTAAATGTTTTATATGCGCGACGACATCACACTATTCACACCATATATATAATAACCTATACAAATACATTGGATAGAATGTCTGTTTTAGACAAAACACAATGAACAAGAGCTTTTCTATACGATTCATTGCACGCTGAATGATCTGATAAACAGTGAATGAATGTAGAAAATCTTTAAATTGAAAATCACAATATTATCTTCTTGTTTTCTTTGAATTGAGACATGACTATATGACTATATGACTTGAATATTGTTCAGATTTTATAAAATTTTATATTTTAACAGTTTTTTTTAAATATTGTATACAAATAATTGTATATATATATATCAGTTATATACAGAAAAGTCAATAAAGATTGATGATCCAATTTATTTTTTATATATATTATATTATAATGGGTATTTCAATTGCAACTTCACACTTTTGCATTATTACATTTTACTATCTCCCCAAAAGGTAGTTATAAATATGGTCAAAAATGGGGTGGTACTCTGAAAAAAAAAAGAAAATTTCAAATTTCCTCCCTGATCAATTTGTAGTACTACCTTTTTGTGGCTAAAATTCCTAACGCCTTAAAATAATATAATCTATTTTATGATCCATTTTAAAAAAAAAATAAATACAAATTTTTTATACAAACTTTAAAGCCCTTAAAATGGTTTTAGGGGTTTTAGCACCAAAAACGTGGTACCACAAGTTGATCAGGGAAGAAATTGCGCCCCAATTTTGCCGTAAATTTTAACCACGCCAATTTTGGTCAGTCTACCGTTGAAGTTTCCAACGCAAACGATCCAAATCAGTCAATTCCACAGTGTTCTGGGTTTCATCAAGACGGTGCCACACCCCACACAGCTGAAGAAACAAAATCGACTTATTGTAGTCCATATTCGATGAACGTGTTATATCGAGAAGAGGTCATGTCGACTGGCCGCCGAGTTCCTCTATACTTATTTTCTGTGGATCTACGTTTAATCGATGGTGACATAAGAGGTCCTAAGAGCCAACATCGAAGAAATAATAATAATAACAATAAAACTTTGATAAATCCCAAATGGTTTGCAAGATATTGAAAAAAAAGGTTGTCAAGTTCTTATTGAAAAATCCTTTATTATTATATAGGAGTGAGGTAGAAAACAACGCATAACTTTAAACCACTATAGCTAAGAAACTACTTGAATTATTTGAATCTATTGTTCATCAAAGTATCGTAGGAACCTATCTGATTGTTGACATATGGAGTTAAAATAAAACTACTCATAATCTCAACAGAAAAAAAGGTTCCGGTAGAAAAGGTGGCTTCGTGCCACCAGATAAAGCGAAGAAAGTGCTGGCTCTCGTAGAGAAAAATCCAGTGTTTTCTAACCGCAATATTGCAGTAAAATTGGGATACGCTGAGACTTCAGTGCGCAGAATAAAATCCAGGGCAGGCCTGAAGTGCTATAAAGTGCAAATCATTCCGGACAGAGACGAAAATAAGTACCTAGAAGTGCCTAGAAGCTAGAAGCTGATGTCGGATTTTTTCAAGATATACAAATGTTGGGTAATGGACGATGAAACGTATGTGCTTCCTAGGCAGGAGTTTTACTACGCATTACGCAACTGATAAAGGAGGTATTGAGGAAAGATTCAAGGCGAAAAAAACCGCTAAGTTTCCCAAGAAGTTTCTGGTTAGCCAGGCGATTTGTAGTTGTGGTGATGTTAGCCAATCGTTTATCACTTGTTGGTCGATCAACTTCGATATTTATATCAAGGAGTAATAATAATAATATCACATTTGTAACCAGGGAGGCCTACTCACCGAATTGTCCAGAGCTTCGGCTAATAGCACGATTATGGACTCTAGTGAAAAGGGAATTCAAGTCGACGAATACCAAATCTAAGGTCATCGAGCTAAAGAAGAAATACTATATTTTAAATTGGGTGTAAAATAGCATAACACAGTGACTCTTTCAGGCTACTCTGCGAAACAGCTAGAAGAAAAAATGAAGAAAAAATATTATAAAAGTCGATAAAAATAACGCACAATATATAAAAAGGTGTCAAGTTGTATTAGAGTTTGGTGCAGGAACTTTATTGTCACACGTTATTTTGGATACACTGCAAACATTAAAATTATAGAATGAATTCTAATAAACTCATATGTTTATTGAATTTGTATGGATTCGACATCCTCGTTTAGAAGGTTTAGTTGTTTAGTATTATTATAATTAGTATTTTTTCACAAACAACTTATGACAATCATTATTCTTTTTTATAATAATTCGAAAGTTATCCATTTTTGTATTGATTTTTTGTTGTTACAAGTTAGGGTTGTCAGTAGGGAAATTCGCGATCTAAAACATTATAAAAATCTCGGTTATTGGCAATTTTCGTACATATGGAATAATATTTGTCCATTTTATAATATTAATTTGATATAATGGTCGGTTATTTAATTTTTGATATATTGTGATAAAATGCTAATAAAATTAATAGAAGTTATAAAAAAATTGCAGTATAAAGAACACTGACTATCGTAAAAATAAAAGATAGAGAGAGGATTTTGTTTGCATAATAAAAAAGTAATGCATAATAACGAAACACATCTAAAAAGACATTTGCAGATATTAACACTATATAATATTAACATGATTATACATGAAATAAAAATATATATATTATATTGAAAATTGTTTACAAAAATGCTGTTTTTTAGTCGATTATGTATAACATATATTGCTATAAAGCTGTGCTAAAATGTATGGATACATAAATACGCATGGTGCATAAATTTTATGCATTTCAAATTTAAATGGTTTGTGTGCACTATATACTCGTACACGATCTACACTTGAGTATGTATAGTTGTATGCTATGGGGTTATGATCTGTTGCTGTTTTTCATGTTTGGCTTTTCATGCACAGATATAGATTTTTTTTTGACTGCATAATATTTATAAATGTGGCTAACAAATTGGAGAGCTTTTTTCAGTTTCGAATTATGGAAAACAGAACGAAAACATATTATTTAAGTTTGTGTTCTGGTTTCAATATATATTCAAATATGTTATAGTATGTATAAAAAAGTATATATTGTACATAGAGTTATATACGTGTTAATACTTGCAAATTTTTTCAATGCTTATTTGAATAAACGATACATTTCATAATATAAAAAACTTTTTGCAACAATGTATAATTCTGAATTTAAGTAATAAGTTTAATTTAAACTTTTAAATAATAACTTGTGCAGAAAAGTGGAATTGTATCAACATATAGAGTCTGTGAAATTGCTTCTTCTTAGTATTTATGGGCTTGTGGATTGGCATAAGATGGTTCTGTAATCAGTGTGTTTTTATAGAAAATTACGGATGAATAAATATTGGACCAACATGTAAAATGGGTCTTCGTACGATAATAATTATATTTTATTAATTAATTAATTAAATCTTGTAATACTATGGAATATAAATGTGTTTGAATTGGATTTGTCATTTAATATTTAAAAAATAATAATAATAATAAATAATAATAATAATAATATTTAAAATTATATCTTAAAATTACTAATTAACTATGTATGTAATTAAAATCATTTTAAAAAATTGTAAAATATACATTTTTAATTTATTTTTTTTTAAATGTAATTTGTGTGTGATAAAGCTTTTAAAATTATAAAGAGATATTTTTACTTTTCTCTTTGTTTTGAATAAGAATTTACAATAATATAGGCTTGTTTTAATTTTTTTTTACAAAAAATTAAAATAAATACCACTCGATTTTAAAACAAAGAGATCAGAGAGATTTTTTCACTAAAATTATATATATTAGATCCTAAAATCCCTATTCGGGACATAGAGGACCATTTGGTGATTCGTACATATTATATAATGTTTCGGTAGAAAAGGTTATTAGCCAATTGCTGCCTAGTTTGGAAGTAGGGCTGCTACTTTGCACACTGCCGTTGACGTCCTCAAGAAGTTCTACCGCCACCGTGCTAAAATGTACACCCGAACTGTATATAAGTATTTGTCTACATAATTTCCAGATGCATTGGTGATTTACAAACTAATTTGAAAGTTCACCAACTCATCTATCCAACTACTCCCTGAGACAACTACGAATAATAACTTCGGAAGTTCGCTTAGACTTCGACATGCCGCATTAGTTTTGAAGTACAGCAGTGCCTGTAAACAAGCTGCCAGTGTCCTTACCGAAATAAGAAACACTCAGATGCGGCAACCAGTAATCCGCACTAACTGGTACTGGGCACGCTGCCGTTGACTCTATTAAAGAGTTCATCCGCAACCGTGTTACATTGCTTACCTGGTAATCAACAAAATTCGGTTTGAGCACACATAAACACACGTATGCACTCGCCGACGGTTGCGACCGAATAATGATCTTATAGATTAAACATATTTCATAAAAATCATCCTGTAGAAATTAAACTTCTGTTATTATTATGAGATTTAAAATTACAAAAATGTCGCCGTAAGCTTATTAATGTATTCCACTGCATATCAAAGTATTCCATCGAACAAATCGTATGCTAGTCGGCTTGGTTATTTGCTTGGTATATCTCTTTGAATAAATCGGGTGTTATAATGGGTGTTATCGGTCAGAAAAAAATATTTATAAATACAGTTTTATTTGTTTTAAATAAATTTTAAATCAACACAGACCTGGATTCACTTGTTAGTTGCATTCCACGTGAAATTATTGTATGGGGACCGGAAGTGTGATTTTATTTATTTGCTTTTTGTTATCAGTTCGATCGAAAAATATTCAAATATTTCGCTTGGAAATTTTGTATATATTTTTTGTTTAAAATATTATTGGAAATTTATTGCAGTACTGAATTTGGGTGAATTTTTCAGTTCCGACTCTGAGTATTACAATTGATTTTGGGTCAGGCGACTCACCCACTAGAGCCCACCTTTTTTGTGTTTCATAAACCACTTTTTTGTCTTATGTCCACTAAACACGAAAATGGCAATATAAATATCTATAGATAAGATTTCAGTGAATATTTAAGTCGATAAATCACAAAATAAATTAGAAATTAAAGAAAGAGCAAGAGATGAGAAGTGCTTATTATTGTTATGCATTGTATATGAATATGGCATTTTTACGAAGAAAACTAGCTGCGGTTGAAGAAGATATACAGAAAAAGTATCGTTACTTATGGACAATCGAGTGAAGGAATTTTACTCTTTTTCTTGCTCTGCAAATATAATTTCCCATCTTATTTTCATTCAAGTGTTCGTCCAAGTGGTAATGTAATAAAATAATCTTCAATGATATGAGCCTATTGTAAGAATGTCAAAAATAAAATGAATGAATTAGAAAAGATACAAAAATGAAAAAAAACAAAATTATTTTATACCGATTTTTGTATATTTCTGGAGCAAATTTGTATTTTATGGGTTAATATTCTTGAAGCAACCATACGAAAAAAAAATCCTATCGGCATTCTCATCGGATGACAATAACGTCTGGAATTGTTCAATGCATTGTTATGCAAAACATTTGTTGTCCGCTTCTCATAATAATTTGCGTAAGGCTTTTATGACGTTCTCGATAGTATGATGAGCTGAATTCTTCAGCCAATAAGTGTCATTATTTCATTTCAGATTCAAGTAATTACGTATATTTAGTAAGTTCAAGTTTCAAGTTCTGTAAATTGTCAGTAGTGTCAGAATTGTCAGAAGTTTCGGCGGTTTTCCCGTTAATATAATAATAAAAATTAATATAAAAACGGGTTTCATTTTATTTGCCAAATTCTTGTGATGATATATCGTTGTTTTCTTTATTTCTTCAGAACAGTTCGCATTCGAAATTCCATTCAAATGCAGAACTGGAAGCGTAATATCAGCAAGATTCTGCAGCATTGAGTCGTCATCTTCGTGTTGATGAGCCAAAGGTTCAAGAGACCCATGCAGGTTTTGTGGGGGAATAATGTACCAGCGAAAAACAATTGTTGAGTGTTGCACAGCTCAACAAAGAGGTTGCCGTTTTCATTTATTTCCCCCAGACCATGCTTCCCCATAACATGGGCCAACCCTTCATTGTCCGACCCTATCTTGGCGTTAATAGTTATTATAGAACTCTCATGTCCGAAGTCGCGTAGCATTGGACAATCGTGACGTTACGTATCCTTCTCAGCCTAGGGGTCCAGGAAATCAAACTAGCTTTGGCTTGTCGAGATAGAGCAATCCCAACACCCTCTCAGCGTGTCATGGGCTGCTCTACTAGAGAACAAGATAACGTATCCGTCGGACTCGGCAAGCTTACCACAGCCATTCAGCCGAGTCTCGCTCAGTCCAAAACGTGCAGCTTGTACCGTCTCATCTCGTTCATGACTTGTTCGCGTCGCCTATCCGCAAACATAGTCCGAAAGTTCCAAAATCCAACTCGTGTCCGGTGTTTGTAACCAAGGGTCGTCGTAGTTGTTCCAGTCCGAATCCGAGTAGTTGATGATTTATTAATAAAAAGATATTCGGTAAAACAGGTTATTAGCCTATTGCTTCCTAGTTTGGGGTAGGGCTGCTATCTTTCCGCTTCCAAACAAGTATTTTTTATTTAAGTCCACACTAACTGGGACCATGCACGCTGCCGTTGACTTCCTAGAGTAGTTCATCCGCCACCGTGCTAAAATGTACACCCGAACTGTTTTTCTCAACTTAGTTTTAAGACGTATTTATGACTGTACAAACTAATTTGATAGTTCACAGTCGCGTCTTTCCACCTACTCCCTGAGGCAACTACCGAAATTAACCTCGGCCACACCGATGTGCTTATAAACAAGCTGTCGGAGTATCCTTACCGAAATAAGAAACACTCAGATGCGACAACTAGTAATCCGCACTTACTGGGACTGAGCACGCTGCCGTTGACTCTGTAGTTCATCCGCCACCGTGCTCCATTGCTTACCTGGTAATATGCAATATGGTCAAAATTCAGTTTGCGCACGCATAAAAACACGTCTACACTCGCCGACGGTTGACGACCGAATCCATAAATTATTGCCTTAATAATTTCATGTGTTGTCTGTGAGATTTTTTTTGTAATGCATAGTAATATAACATAATAAACATTCAACATATTTTTCTATTTTTCTCTTTGGTCTTATTTATAGAAGTGTCATAGAAGTTATCGAGCCAGTATGTCACGTAAAAGGTTTTGTGCATTGACAAAAATATATTCGTTTTGATGAGAAAGAATCTCAAAGTTTTCGACGAGCTGGTGACAAGTATGCGCCAATATAGAAAATTGTAAATTCCAATTTCATCAAATTTACGACTTTCGATTTAGCTGCAAAACTCCTATCAAATGGTTACGTGTGTTGGTTGGAACGCTTCGGAAAAATAAGCGATGCATTCCGTAAAATGTTCAACCACATCGACAAAGAACAGTTGATACAAACGCTTTTGGGTTCAGAAACAAATGTTATTCTAGTCCAGTGTTAATATGTACGTAAAATCCCTTTTCAAGGTATAGGTTAAAAAGCCGTACGTATATAGCAACACTGCTCTTGTCAGTTATGTGCCGAAAAAAAATGAGCCGTTTTTTTATTGTTATTATGCATCACACCAATGAAATTGACGAGAGTAATCGAACATCCAAAACCAAACATCGACGACATCATCGACAATAGCTCAATGCAAGGAAACCTATTCAAAAACCAGTTGCCAAGAAACAACGATGCTGTGGTGGGCACAAGCACGAGGATGAAGGATGAATAATCAGATTGGCAGTCAATGTTCAAAAAATATATGCAAAGAGCATTCTCAAAAAGTTATTTTAGTATTTTCCCACATGAAAAATGATCAATTTTGGACAATTGTTTCTTATCTGGATTCGCTAGGTTCAAATCAATTATTTAACATTGTCTATGTCGGGCAAGTTTAAGTAATTACTGGACACATAAATCACAGACGTATTCCATTGCAAACATAAAAATGCGTTTTGATCAAAAAAATATTCATTAAAAAATTGCAGTCCTTTGAAAATGTTCGTTTTTTTAATAGTAAAAAAACAAAAAATCAACTTTGAAATTATTATAGTTCTGAAACATTTTTTACCTTTTTTCCAAAAAAAAAAATGATAAATGTATTTCCTGACGAATGTCATGACAAACAATTAAATAATTGCATTCAATATTGGTGCATATAAAGGGTTTTCCAATAGGGACGCTCGAACTTTGACAGCTCATTGCGGCCATGTTGTTTGAGTGACAGATGTC
>JANSTU010015931.1:0-14415 GCA_027564075.1 Bolitophila hybrida | reverse complement strand
AATACGCGCACACAAACAAACATTTGCAATCAATCAACATGCGTTCAAAATGGAAACCGGCCGCGCATTTGCAGTGACATTTCACGCCGGCACATTTAAATATAAACGTCGTGCCGCAATGATTCGCTGCACTAATAATACTGTCATAATATTTCAGGAAGCCGAATGGCGAGAGGAGCCGGTATGGCGTGTTTTTCTGCATATCTATATTACAGCATAATGCGTTATGCGTATATATATATATACTCGTATAAATATAATTACTTGCAGGTGTATCGTGCATCTGAAAATACACTTGATGTGTGCGCTCTTCACGCTTTCAATTTATTTCAATATAAATTAACTAGATAAATTAAATAATGTTCTACAGTTTATATCATTTTGCACTCTGGTGCGTATTGCTAGTCCGTTCGTCGTCTCTTATCGAGCAAAATTAAACGTAGTATAGGTGTATATAACAAGTAGGTGTAAAAATGTGCGTCTATTAGTCGCCTAAGTACAATATTCTGGTAATTAAAATTTATATTTGTAAATACGTCTCGGTGTGCGACACAGAAAGCCGAATGCCGTGCACTGTCGCCGCACCGCTCACAGAATCCAAGGAAATTATAGTGTCACATAGTCAATTAGACGCATATGTAGCATAAAATATGTATTGCTATTAATATAATATGCTGGCGCACTGCTCATGTCGGTTTATATACTCGTATGTTATATACGAACAAGCTTGTCGTATTATACATATATAATTTGTGTCTGTACATATAGAATATAATTATTTATGAACACTCTCTATTTGGAAGTGTGAGTTTGTGTTAGTGAGTTAGTGCGCATATGGGGTATAATTAGTTTAAGGGCGTTTAAATAGAAAACAGTTTATAGAACTATATGTGTGCGCATTTTATGGAGTGTCGGAAAAGTTTTTTGATTACACTGATTCATATATTACGAGATTTTACGAGCGTGAAAAGTATATATGTGCATATATGATTAACCAAAAATGTGAAACTTTTTGTATCACATTTTTGGTTAAGTTAATCATAATTATAAAAAAGTTTATAATATATAATTATAGTGTGTTAATTAAATTAAATTATTATTATTAAATATATAAATATATATAAATATAATATATAAATAAATGTTTAACGAACTTATTTCTGCACAGGTAACAACAAACAAAATTGAACTCCAAACTCGTTGAAAATAGTACCCTATGGCCAACACCTTTTGAATCAGAAATTTTGAATTAGAGAAAACAACCCTCGGGAATGGGGGATAGAGGGTCGTGGAATAGTACACTATGGTCAAAACCTTTTATATCACGCTAAGGGAAAATAACCCTTGGGAATGGCAGATACTGGGTCGTAGAAAAGTACTCTGTAAAGCTTCTGTTTTCATATCAAGCTTGGTGTTCGTTTTTATAACATTTACTGTGTATTTTTGAATTATGCACTATGCATTTTTGCATTTTCTGTCATGTTTTTTAGCTTTTTTTTTAGCGTATAATGTTTACCCTTTAACAACGACGATGATTAACATAATCAGAGACACAGAAATTATACCAGACATCACGATAGAAGAATTTTTCGAAGCCTGTAGATAGATAAAATAATAAAGTACTAAAAGCCGCTATTCAAAAGAGACCAGACATGTTTATCAGAAATTACTGTATCAATTAGTTCTGATTCCTAAAAAAAACCACCAGGACCCATCGTCCTATCGTCCAATATGCCGATCAACAGTCGATGCTATAAACGCGAGAATGGAATAGCAACGAAAGGAGAAAGGTGGCTATACAGAACCAAGAAATACTGCGCAATAGTGCCCTGGATGCCAGAAATTCCTTTAATTCAGCTGACAGAATATCCATAAAAACGGCGCTAAACAGAATGGGTGCACCGTAGTACATGACAAAGATAGTAACAAGCTACTTCGATAATAGAAAGCTCAGGTACGATAGCGAAGATGGGGTCAAATATTATGACTTCACTGCGCGGTACCACAAGGATCCGTCCTGGGGCCTCTACTGTGGAATATTATGTATGACGAAGTACTTCGGCTAAAATTACCAAAGGTAATGTGAATGTGGTTTTGCGGACGATATAGCTGTGGTTGATTGGCTTAATACAGCAAACCTGGAGCTAGCAGATCACAAAACGGAGGCAGTACTAGTGACGAGACGAATGAAAATATAGCGGATAAACATTCGAGTCGGAGACCAGACAATGCTAGCTAAACTGAGTCTAAATACACAAGAAGGTAGACACGACTACACATACTCGTACATATACTTATTATGTTGAGTAATGTTCGAAAACAGGCCTTGAACTACAGGTCCATCTAGACTACTATAGTAAAATGGCGTCAAACATTGGTGGATCAGGATACGCTGAGAGACTCCTGTTATTCAGACCGAGTTGTCGAGGATTTACAGACTCACAGCTCTAAGAGGACTATATGTGCAATCAGAATGATATGCGACGAAGCAGCATACGTCATAGCAGATATGTTGCCAATAGATATCTGCGCAGACGAGATGCGACGGATATATCACCGCAGTATAAGCTCAGGCAAAACCAAAAAAATCGAAGAAAGAGTAAAATTGTTAGCCAAGTGGCAAGATCGCTGGGACAGCAGCACAAAAGGTCGGTTAACAACCGTTGCAACTACAATCTGTCTGGCAACGGAGGATATCGCCAATATCTCCACCGGTTTACGCACGACAATTCGGAACTTCGGCAAGAGGAAGACGCAGAACACGTAATTTTCGATTGCGGTCGCTTTAAAGAAGGAAGATGTGTTCCCCAGGAGATTGGATTGGATTTCATGTTGCTAGCCGAAAGCAAATGGAGAGATAAAAAATGAGATACGCTTCTGGCCACGTCCACGTCATGCTTTATGCAGCACATTCATTGGATAATTGAATATGTTAATTCGTGTGGCAATATCTTTTATGACAATTGATGAAAATGCAAGGTTCAGTTACATACAAGTGGAATAACTCGCCAACAAAAAATCGCACGATAAGTTTTAAAAACAGATTTCAGCTTCATTAACAATAATATACTAATAACAATTATATTATAATATAATATTTTAGTGTCAAGGAAATAATTGTATTGCCAATGCGCGAAATTTGAGTCATTTTTGGGATTTTTGGGACTGCTCAAATCGCTAGTTGTTTCTTATTCTAGAGATTTCAACTTTTACTATTCATTTTTATTTTATTGTTTAAGGCTAAAGTACAGGCGAGCGAAAATGCCCGCAGTCGACGCAAAACCACAAAAATTAGTCGGCCCTAATGAAACCCTTAGGGGTGAGAGGGCATCAAAGTTTAAAAAAAAAAAAAAAAAAAAAAGGATAAAAGTCTATGTATGATGTGAGGGAGGGAGAGTGTAAGGTATTATCTGAAAGCTATAGATATTTTAACTACCTTTCAGATCTTACCTTACACTCCTGTATATGTCTCCAAGTCTCCCCCTTTTACACACAAATACAAGAAAATGACCTTTATGCCCATATCTCTCTTAACGTTTCTCCAATTTTAAATATATATTTTTAAAAACAGGTAAATAAATACCTTGCAGATGATACCTACCTGGGCACCTCCCCCCAACTTCAAAAAATGACTTATACCCTTTTTTAAAAAAAACTTTGATGTCCACTCAGGGTTTCATTATTTTTCTGGATTTGGAGCCATAAAATTACCCCAATGTGAGGGGGAGTTCTTTTTTCCAAAAACGAGTTTTCGCTCTCCTGTAGATTCTCCTTTTTAGGACTTTTCTGGCAAAGTTATGCTTATTTGAAATTACACAGTTTTTATGTTTTTTCGTTGTTGCGATAATTTTATTGACGAATTGACGAGTGTAGTTCCTGGATTTCAATATGATCAACCATAGTAACAATATAATTTCATGCAAATCAAGAAGTATGTTCATATTATTCACTTATTTGCTGATAACTTTTATTTGGATAAAATATCTAAGATATGTTCATGATAATAGTAGTCCATAGTGGGTTCAAACTTACGAATGCCTGGAAATTGCTATGAATGGTCGCCAAATACAAGAAACATAACTCAATCAGCCAAAAAGATTGCAGAATATCTTCTGTTGACAGAAGATAAGTTGTCAAAAGTCATCATATGTGAAAAAAGCAAGAAACAGAATCCTGATGTAATCCTAATTGGTAAATTTTACAATTATTTTTAAAATCCAAGATTACAAAATTTTGTTTGAAATTTCCTGTTACAGTATTGTGCAAATTAATATGAACAGAAATGTTTTATTTTGTTTTTTTTTTATACAAATTAAATATTAATAATTAATGTGGGCTCATTTTTTCTTTATCAATTCATGTACTCGATTAGGCATACACTCAATCAAATGTTGACAGATTTTGTCCATTACTTCCATATGTCATTGATGGAGGTCTCCATTTCGCCTAAGGTACTGCAATCAACCTTTTTCAATTTCGCCTTTCATTATCACCCACAAATTTTCAATTGGGTTAATATCCGGGCGAATTTTGAGGCCAATCTAACGTTTTAATGGAATTGTCAACGAAATATTTTTTTACAATTTTTGATGTGTGACATGAAGTCAAATCTTGTTGAAAGATTGGGCAGCAGTCTTTTTCCATCATAATGGGTCAACACCGTACCAATTAAATCAGCAAAAAAAAAATTGTTAATGGGAGTTTTACAGTTTGAGTAATGTGTTTTGTTTGTATTGGTTCACCTTTGCTACGACGCAATATTGTGAACATTTACCACGAACTTCAAAATGACTTTCGTCCGAAAATAGATTATTTTCCAGTCGGCAACATTGTCCAGCATTTATATTTTTTGGCCCATGCCAATCTTTTGACCTTAATTTTTGCCGTTAAAAAAGTGTAGTTCTTCCAACTTCCAAAAGTCTCTTCCGCACGGTTGACGGATCAATGTCAATTCCAGCTTTCTGTAAATCAATCTTTAGTTCGGAACTGGTCTTTGTTGGATTAATGATGCTATTTCTTAGCAATATACTGTCGTCTCTTTTAGTGGTATTTCGTTAAATAAAAAAAAAATATTTTTACGGACCCCAAACTTACTAGGAACTCGCACAATACTGTATATTTAAGTTAACTGGATAAGGAACTACAACTTTATTCGCAAAGGATTCGCATTTAGGAGGCCCTAGTCTAGAATTATAATTTATATAAAAAACATTTCCATCCAATAGAAGAATATGGGAAACGGTAATATAAATACCAAAAAAAAACTACCTCAGCCAATCCAAGACACCAGGGAATAACATCATTTTTACATCGCAGATCAAGGGCTGCTTCTATTTTGAACTCATTCACTACAAAAATATTCGGAATGTCCAATTTAACATAATATGACATAATTGTTATTCAAATGGCAAGAATAAACTAAACCCATATAAACTCAAATTACATGCTGTAATATCTATTTTAATCATGTTAATTACAAGTAATATATCCAAAATAGAACAATTATTTATAAATCATTTTCTATAAAACGTCTTAAAATAGAATATAATGAAACCTCTGCGTTATAATAATATGTAGGATTTCTGTGCATAACAATAGGCTGTATATATTGTATAATTAATTATATATTTATAGACGAGAGAGTATTTCAATTATATATATATGGCGCAAAGGTCAAACTAAAATAGAACACACATTTGAATAAAATATTGTTCTGTGCGCGGAATATTTTTTCTTAGAATTTAAATCCACTTATACGATTTCATTTTTAAAAAAAATGTAAAATACGTGCTCGTTTACAAATGTAATCGATTTTGTTCGTTTGCATCGGGTTAATATTATTGTATTCGAGAAAATCTCTGCAAAACATCGAGTTTTCCCATTTCTACCGCATTATATTATATACTTGATCTATACTTGCATATTATATAAGCTATAATTTAGAGTGCATTATTTTAATGTATTTCTATGTGCACTTCTGACAGCCGTAAAATGCAGCTTTGAGTATGCACGCATATAGAGGAAAGCTTGTAATATATGTATGTAATATACATATATATTGAAGACCACATTTCGATTATGCACGTGTGTGCAATATGCGTGTACGGATATAATTTATACATTAATTACAGAAGTTTTTGCACTTAAAGGTCTACAAGTCAACACGAATACACTGAAACATAAATAAGTTACATTTCACGGTTTATATTTCTGAGTGTGACATTATGTGTTACATATACCTATACAGCGCATAAAATTGTCACCACCTTTAATTTATTATACGTATAGCACTAATTTCAAAAACATCAAGCTCAAAGTGTTTTTGACTACTAGAATTAACTACATCAATACACACATAAACAATATATAAATATAATTAATAAAATTTAAGAAAAAAACACATCTTGCGTGAGTACACTATAAATAATATAAATTTAAGATGTGTGCGTTGCAAGCTCGCCCTCACTATATTTATCCATCAGTATATATCGTTATGTGCTGGCAAATCTCATTTAAATCAACATAACTTAAGTGAGTGACTCGTGTCAGAAGTGTTTTGTTAATAAGGAACTTCCTGTCTTGACGTTGGCGGCAGTGTTTGTGTACACTTTAAAATTGGTAGGATTGTGTGCGGTGAGAGCAGAGGCAAGATCTATTATAGTATAGTGATATATGTGTGTGTATGTGTATTTAAGAAAAACGTCTACATCGAAATCGAGGAACGTTTAATGAGCTATACATATACAATATCTATTTTGGAAGATTTATATGGGAGTGTTGTGCGTATAAACACCTTCAATACACATTAAGTTTTGACGTATGTGAGATGTGTGCCATTTAGAAGTTTCGGGCTGTTGAACTGATGGTGTTGATAAATAACATGGTTTAATAAGTAACTGATGAGATTTAAAATTATGTCGCAAGATTTATTACCGGAAATGACGGATCAAAACAATAAAATTTTAAAAGCTCACCTGAGTTTCGGTCACGTTCAACAGTTTTGCCATGTCGGCACGCTCGCTTGAGCTGAGGTACTTCTTGATCTCAAACTGTTTTTCTAGCTCAAAGATCTGACGACCCGTAAACGTTGTGCGTGCCTTCTTTTTGCGTCGTGCATCCTGTGACGAATCCTCTGACGAGTCCTCGGCCATTTCGTTAATTCGTGACTTGGCACTGAGCTCCTTCAATGATGAAATCGATATCGAATCACTGGCCGGATGTAGTACGGCGTACGGATCGTGTGATGAATCCGATGAGTTTTTCCGCTTGAATTTCGGTTTAGCTGGCGTTTCTGCAAAACAGCATAACATTTAATTAAAATGTATGTAAATATATCATAAACGCACATAAGTGCAGAGCCATTTAGTCAACGCGCGTATATAATATGATCTGGCTCAGTGTTAATGGGGCTCGTTTGCACACGCTACTGAAATAATTTCAATTTATAAATTAATTACTCAATTTATGGCCGAACGGAATGTAAATTAACTATCTATGCGGATAAATATGGGTTATATAACATATGTGTACGTGTGTCCGAGATTTATGTAAAATGTATGCTCGATAATATGTATATTATAGATAGAGATACACTAATACATAATAATGGACTGTGGTAGGCGCACGCACATAGCTGCAAACATTACATCGATAATAATTTATGCTTTTGGTCAGTCACCACATATTTCGTATATTAGGTATAATATTTGTGTGTTGTAATATTGCAGTAGACCCTGAACAAAAGCAGTTGAATAGTATAGCTCCGAAAGGCAGATTATATTACCACTTAAAGGATTAGTATTTGAAGAACAAAAACTAAAAGATTAGAATTTAAGTTGGGCGGGAGACGGAAAGCAATGATTTAATGTTTTACATATTTGTGGATTATGAAAGTTTAAAGTGTTTCTTCAATCTATAGTTTAAAATCTTAAATTAAAGGCAAAATGCTCTTTAGACCAGTTTCTCACTTTAAAAAAAAAAAACAATATTTTTTGTTTGCAAATTTCGATAGTTAAAGTATTCATGAATTATATCCCAAAATATAAGCGGCGGATCTTAATTTCGAAATGGCTGGCTCGGCCGCAAGGGAGTCGACGGGCGGGGCACCGTCTAGCTGCCCTCGATTCGGCTTTGACACGTCTGAAACCTAGAGCCAGCTGTTTTACATCCAATTTAAGTATAAGTAAGACTTGTTATGGCACTATGATTCTATGATCTAAAACACTGTCAAGAGGCCTAAAAACGATTTAACTAGCTAGTAATACTTTTATGTTGGATTTTTTAATGACGGCTGTCAATCAATATTAAATACGAGTATATTCAAAGCCATGAAAGTGATTTTTGGACTTTGCGCTAAAGACTATGCAAGCGATCGCAACAAGCTAGCTGAAAAAATGCATCACCAATGTTAAATTTTTGTCAAGTGAAGTTTGCTCAAGTAGAGGAGTGAATTTATGTCACCGCCGATTTGTATGAAAAATATTTCAAGTTTAAAATTACAAATTACAAATTATTTCGTGACAAGAATGCACTGTCGAGTTTTTTTTAAAAAGCAACATTTTTGCATTACTGTTAAAAAAAAAGAATTTTTGAAAAAATATTTTCAAATATATATTTTATTTTAACAGTGTAAATTTATTTTAAAATCTTAATATTATTATTTTCCTTAGTAAAAACAAATTTTGAGTTATTGTAGTAACAAATTCTTTTAATTAATTAAAATACAATTTCCAAGATCTTTCTAAAACATTCAAATTAAAAATATATCTTAAAATATATTATTAGAGTGGGTAGATTTTTTTCAATTTGGAATTTTCGTTTACGGTAGAGCCCAAAAGTTGAATAATATTTTTTTTTACATTTAACACCTTTGTATTGCAGTTAAAAATTCAGATTTTTTAAGAAAACAGGAAAAACGCCAATATTTTCGATTATATATATTTTAAACAGTGTAAAATGATGTTATTTACTTTTATTTTCCTTATTAAAATCAATTTGAAAGTTATTGTAGTAAAAACTGGTTGTAATTTTAGGGGCTCTGCAGTTTTAAGGGGGGAGCCTGCTTTAGACGCTTCAAAAATTTGACTTGCATTAATGTCTTCCTACACTATCCAAGAATGTGTCCCTAAAATTTTAGAAACAAATTCGAAATATTTTTTTAGTTACAAAAGAAATAGTGAGCCTGCGTCGAGCAGGTATACGAGCGGCCGGATCGCTCGGAGTGCGCGCTGCGCCCCTCGATCTATTTTACGTATTATAGTGAAAAGTCCTGCGAGACCCCAAACAACAAACAAAAAAGAAAATTACGATTGACGCGCGATTTCTCGGCTTTTAGTTTTTACGATAATTGGCGAGAAAGATAGACATAAGAATAAACGTCCTATCGTAACACGACAAATTGCATTGTATTAAATTATCTTCTAATTGAACAAAAAAAACCTTAAGAAAGTTAAGATTAACCTACTTTTTAAACAACCTAAAGTGTTTTTTTTTATTTTTTTAAATCAAATTTCGAAAAATTGTTGAATTTTTCACTTTTCTGGAATGTTCTTGGTTTAAGTAGAAACTATGCTATTGAAACATTTTTTTTTTTGGTTCCTTTGTTTCAGATGGAAAATTGCGACCAGGATCTTTCACGCCACACGAGAAATACAAACTCGAGGCGCCTCGGCGAAATGCTTGTTCGCTGATTTTTTTTGTTTTAATCGGATATTTATTTCCTTCCCAAAAAAAATCTCGAAAACATCGATTTTTGAAGCGTCTAAAGCAGCCCCCCGTTAGAAAGATGGTATTTGACGCTAAAGGTAAAAAATACGACTGGGATCTATCGAATCCCAACTTTCATCGGAACGACCTATCAAAACTACCGAAAATGTTGATCAATTGTTATTATCATTATTATCAGGGCGAGAAGATGCCTCGTGTGTGTATACAACTACCGTTATTGGCGTTTTGTTTGTAACTGTTTACCCTTATATACCCTACGCAGTAGGTACATTTTCTCTTCTAATTATGTAAGTGTATGTGTGCGTGAGTCTGTGTCAGAAACATATGTATTTGGGCATAGTAGAGCACTGTGACCATTTTTCCCTACTTCAGGTAGTCGATGTAGATCACACCTTGTGAATCCCAGAAAACGGTAGCCATCAAAGTTCCGGTCGATAGGACAGTCTTCGCCTTCTTCGGAGCATGTTCGCCGTGTGAAGGCTACTGTTTCGACTGTTCCTTGATCGTTGGCGTGTACCAGTGGATCCATATTTCTTCTTTGACAGCGTCAAACACTGCTCTGAAGTGGTCTCACGGTTGCGCCTGTTGTCGGAATGAGCAAACGGGGCATCCATTGCGCCGACAGCTTTCTCATGACCAACATTTTATGTAGGATAAGACCCAAGCGGACTTTGAAATGCCTAAGTCGTGATATCTCGCGCACCTTTAATCGGCGGTTTGCTAATACGAGATCGTGCATTTTTGTCACGTAATCCTCCGTGGTAGCCGTTTTTGGGGCACCCTAGGCATGGCCCATTAAAAAACCCATTACATTGAAACTCGTTAATCCAATTTTGGACGGATTCCATCGTAGGAGAAGAGTCACTATACATAGCATCCAAACGCTCTTTGATTTTGGCTGCGCGATTTCGCTGCCTAAAACAATGGCTCTTTTCCTCTTTTCCCATTTTTCTAAAAAAAAAAACATTTAAAAAAGTGTTTTCATTTTAGAGTAAAATACTTTTAATACTATGTTAAAGTATTTTGAGTAAAAGTACCTTCAATTCGATTATTTCAAGTACTTTTAAAATACAATACAAAATACATTTTTTTTTGAGTGACGTCGCTATAGAATATCACATATCAAAAGAGTCTTGAATCTCCGTTCGTGTCACAAATTATAATCAAAAATCAATAGATGTGTTTACATGAAATATGCCAAATGATTATGATTATGCGAACGCGTAGTACGCGGCTCGTCCTCTACTAAACGTAAAGAGAGCGCGGACAGCTCACAAACACTTATCATTCACTCTCTCACGGATAGAACATCGGCACATCGCACATGCAGATCAAAAGAAGGTTATTCTTCGTTCGTGTCAATATTGCTTCGCATGTGATAAGTGTGAGTGCGCAAAGTTGCAATCACATAAGAACATAATTCGCTCTGATTGCAGTGCATACACGTTTGCTTAATAAAGCATAATGTTTTTTCAAAAATTATTTGGATAACGAGAGATAGACTTATGTTTAACATTCACATACAAGCAAGGTAATCCTCACAAACAACTTTTGTTTCCGAGTTTAAACATTTTTTAATTATTTATTTTTACGGTGTATTTCTACAAATATATTTTATGTAAGAATTATTTCTTTGTTTCCTGCACGTTTATATTTTTTAAAACAGCTACTGCTTATTTAATAGACATTTTAAAAATTATGCATAGTTAAGGAAGATTAGATTAATTAGCTGTAACAATAATATTATACAAACTATTTTTAAGTTAAAATAAACAATTTGAAAAAAGAAGTAAATGGAATTGAAAATTTGGTTGTTTGGTGGAAAAAGCTTGCTATTTTATAAACCTAATGGCTTTTCGCTCTAATGCCATATATACAGCAGCAGAATTAAATCCACAAAATATTGTTCGTACAGCGCATTATCTTCAGCAAAAATCATCAATGCATATAATTATGTTTAATATTTTATACTTGCTGATTGAAACTTCGAGATTTACCATATAAAGCAGCCTCCAGAAAGTGTCGGTATTGCACAGTATTATAACATTATAACTAGATATAATATACATGAATATATAATATGTATATTATTTAGATTTAGATTTTAGAATTTTATGGTAATAGTGTCTGTGAATACGCGTTACCATTGTCGTATTTTATAATATTTATGATAAACAGGCTTCCTACGAGCGCATTTGAATAAGCTCACATTATACGAATACAAGTAATTTCTGGAGTCTCGAAACCGAGTGGGCTGGATGGGTGCCCCATCTTCATAAAGAGTCGCAGCCACTATATACATTTAGAATATATGCATGTAATTCTAGATTCTTTACTTAGAATATTATTGTAATACGATATATATATATATAGTTATAACATATTTTCCATAATGTCAATTCAGGCAAATACATAAATGAATACATAAAAGCCTATTTTTCTAACTATTTCAAGAATTACAACAATACAATACAATATTAAAAATAAAATTGTACATATGTTATAATATACAACCAAAAGGTATTCTATATGCATATATTATTCTAAATATATATATTATATATCTATTTCTATAGGTGATTATAATATCGAGCATAATTGTACGTATGTATATGCCAGTATGTTTGCATAATTTATTACGTATCGCGTATAGCCTGGCTGACTAATCAATTAATTCAAAAACATGTTTGAGTGTATATGTGTGTGTGTATTAACATATTCTAATGTTATTGGTATATAATAATAGTGATATGCTGAAACACGTAATCGTGCACATATCTGGCATATTCGAATCGATGTGCAATTGTTCAATGTGCTCTGTTTGTAATACATGTATTAGGTATTTATGCAACTATATATGTATATGTTAATAATATCTATATAAATCCACAATTCTATACATCAACATATTATATTAATTAAATCCAAACATGTGATTGATATACATTATGGTTAATTTGTGTTTTGTTTTGATTAATTAATGCGAGCAATAATTTATAATTAGATGCCGTGCGCTCTCTGACTGTGATTTAAAACAAGTGTATTTAAATATATGCGCATTTAATCTAGATCTATCTAGGCCTATAGCATATAATTATGTTGAGTATGTGCATCGTTAAATTATATTTCGGAAATGAACATATGCAATTATTGCAATTTTTATTTGAAAAAAATCATTTAAATGATATATATATATAATTTAGAACTCACCACTTTTTAATATCTGCGAACGTTCCATCGTACCCGATGTCTCCACTGTGGTCACAGCATCTTTGTTTTTTAATACACTCAAGTTAAGCGGTTGATCGTTCATCGCAAAGTCTCCATCCTCACTGCCCTCACTTAACGAGGTACTACGCACCATATTATACCGACTGTGCTCATCATCAAGTCGTTCGTTCGTTGTCTGCACATATCGGCCATACTCTCGGCATCCGGGTGATTTCCGGTTTGCATTCAGAATCTGTGTTATTGTCAGTTTCGATGTGTCCTGATAGATATAATGTGACGCATCGTTACGCTGCGAAGAGGGCAATCCAAGAATATCACCTATCGAGTGTGGCGTCGGAACCTTTGGTGGACTGGCGTACACATGTGGATGCCAGCAACTGCTTGACACTGGTGTAGGTTCGATGATATCACGTGACCCGACGGATTCAGGCTCTTCTTTGCCACTGTCACTGGTCGTTTCACTGAAATACTTTGACTGAACAGCATTATAATGTTTCGCTTCAATGTCGAGATCAGTGCTCATGGGTGGTGGTTCTGATGTGGTGCGAAGCTTGCTACGTTGTACCAGATTAGGTGGAGCTGTAAATGGTCGGCGTACTGTATCGGTCACGGGATACATTTTGTATTTGTTCTGTGGTGCAGCAAACTCAATGTCACGGGCAGCTGGCGTTTGACAATCTCGAAATCGATCTGAGTCTGTAAGCTGAGTGTCTGCATAGAATCTATTCGTTGCGTATGGTGGTGGCGTTGGACTGGTTGCATGTGTGAATTCGTCACTATCAAAAGTTGGCACCCGAAAGGTGTCTTCGATGTCGTCTACACCGCGCTTCTCCATTTCTGGCATCATGGGTGCGATATCTAAAAAGAAGTTAACATTTGTTATTCTAGTCAATATAATAATAGTAATAATCTCGAATTTCAAGGAGCAAGAATAATATTAAATTTAGGGTAATTCAATAATAATATAAGGTTGTCAAATATCTCCCTCCCCTTTTTGTGTTTTGAATTTAGCGGCGCATCATTTGAAAGGTCTTGACATAACCTACAAAACAACGCTATGCATGATTAGTTTAAATAATGTGTTCAAAAGTTATTGACGTGTAAACATGGAGTTCACTAACGCCGAATCTCGCACTATTTTGAAGTTTTCCTTCGTTAAAGGCAAATCCGCTAGAGAAACGTTCCATGAGATTAATGGTGTTTTGGGGGATGGTACTCTATCACTTCGAACCACGGAGGAATGGTTTCGACGATTCAGTCTGGTAAAAACGACATTATGGATAAGCCAGCCGAATCAACGCATGCGATATGCTGCTGAAACGGAACGAACTCGACCCATTTTTCAAGCGGATGGTGACTGGCGACGAAAAATGGATCACATGGCCGGTGAATCGTCCCAAACAGTGGCCAAGCCGGGATTGACGGCCAGGAAGGTTTTGCTGTGTGTTTGGTGGGATT
>JANSTU010015920.1:0-14417 GCA_027564075.1 Bolitophila hybrida | reverse complement strand
CTCATGGATTTTAATGATGTCTGTATTAATTTCAGGAACTACCAAAATTGGACTTTTTTTGGTTGATCTGTAGCCAATTATTATAAACTAATTTAAAATATGAACAAAAATATATACTATATAACAATAATTAAAAGGTCACTTTGTATATTGATTTAATATACATGTGTTTGTGTTTACATTCTTTTGGAAGTAACTGTGAATAAATTTAGAGCAAAAACCTAAAAAAAATTGTCTAATATGGCACTCAGTTTGGTACCCATAATAATCATGCTGCGGCAATACTGCTGCCAGTTGTTGCGGCCAACTGTCGAAAGTAATAGTCCGTGTAATCGTAGCATAATAAATAATAATAATATTAAAATATTTACAAATTCAGCAGTAACGAACAGCAACGTACAAAATTTGTTCTTACGATATATACCGCACTATAAACCCATCATATACATGTCATTATTTTTAGCGCGCTATTTCTATATGTCAGTTCTGTCAGTTCGCCACGCCAGTTGTGAATTGTTTGCTATTTACTGTTTGTTTGTTATTTACTTAAATTTATATTTAATTGTGTGTCTTTCATTAATTTTATCATTAAATAAATTTAAGAATATGTCTGAGCTTAGTCGGAAACGTGTACGCTCCACAGATGTTGAATTCTCTCTTCAAACAAAGTACTTTGTAAACCAGGCACTGGCCGACTCTCGCGATGCCAACAAAATGAAGCAAGTCCACAGTAGGGCAATGCAATATTTAACGGAATAACTGTTTAATTAATTGACTTGTTCTGGCTTTTCAGATAAAACCATGAGTATGCTATTTCAGGGAGTCAAACAGCTACAAAAAAATAATAACAACAACGAGAATTTTTTCTCTAAAAAAGATCGATTCAAGAGCGTTCGATTATTCGGAAATGGAAAGTACAAAATTTTGAGCGATGAAAAGGTTAATAAATTAGATATAACTGTTTAACGTGAAGTTAACTGATTCTTTTTTAGCCCACCTGGATTCCTGACCAGCCAGACCGCAGTTGCAAGTGCTGCTCTCACAAATCTCAGCTACATGCAGACTGTGTTACCTGTAATCTGGAGCTATGTGAATATTGCGGCCTTAGCTGTGCTAACTGTAATGAGCCGTTGTGCTCCAACTGCGTGCAAATATTGTAAGCTATGACGCTCTAACATTTAAGTATTTTATAATAATCCATTTTTTGTTGGTTAGCGACTGTGGAACTACTGAGAATCCATGCTGTGATCAGTGCAAGCATTTTATGTTGTCGTAGCTATTCTGTGCCCGCCGCTTCGAAAAGTGATTTTAAATTTTTAAGTCAAATATTACGTATAATTAATAGATTTATTTTTAATTTTTAAGCATGTATTTAGATTTAATGTTTATAATGTATAATAAGATCAAAATTTAATGTTTATGTCTCGAAACTTGGTGCTTTTTTAATCCAAACAGAAAAAACTAACTCTAACCTAAAAATATGTCTTGATATTATTACTCCATATACACACTTTTATCACACTATCACTGACCATATAGACTAAAACAGTAGACTCTAGCTCTCCATGCGATCCCGATCAATGTTTCCATGATTTGGATCGATTCCTTCCATGTCATCTTCATCCTCATTATCATGACTGTCCGAATCATTGTCGCTATCATCATCGTTGGCGTCTTCATCATCGGTATCTGCTCCGACAGTGGGCACCTTGCCGATGGGATGCAATTCACTGGCCGTTTGAGAGATGGCCCACACCCAGTCGTGATGCTCTTTCTCTAGTTCGCGCAGCTCGGTCTCGTCGTCACAAGGCACGTCCACATCAAACCAAATATTGTTGACAACGGACGGCTTCAGTGATGGAAAGAACGGAAGCATAGACATTTTACTCGTTTCTAGTCGAAAGGCAGATGGCAATAATATAAACTAAATTTAATAATATATTGGACCAAAAAATCTGATAAAAATTGTCGTTGTTGCTTGCACTTTGTTTGACAGATATGTTTATTTCGAAAATTAGAAATGTCGAGTATAAAGGATAGGTCACAATTGTAAAATCTATGTTTATTTATCGCATTTCTTTTAATTAATATTAGAAAATATTCAATTAGAATTATAATCTTAGATATAAACAAAATATAATTAGCCAGTGACCAAATTGTTATTGTACACTTGACTTTTACAATAAAAATAATATATCAAAAAAACATTTTCGAAAAAGGAATTTACTTATGTCACTATATATATCTGGTAACACACAAGAAATGTCAAATTTAACATTTGTTTGGATTTTGGTTACAGCTAAATTTAGATGCAGAGGAATGCATTGCTCAATAACATTGTAAACAAATCAATATCTATGCAATCAAAAATGTTGCATTACAATCCGAATTGATATAAAGCCTCACAGTATCACACACGATACATCATGTCGTCCAGCAAGAGGAGTATCAGTCCAGCAAGACTCATTGGAACCGAACTTCCACCCGTAGTTAGCGCAACTCCCGTAAAACTGGTGTGCTTTGATCAAGATTCTCCGGCTGAGGACAGTGACAATAGTGGTCTAGAGATTGTACTGCCCAAATGTAGAGCATCATCAAGAAGTCTAACAAAAAAGACGACAATCAGCAATCGCAAGCGAAAACGGTAAAATATAGTGATGAAATTAATGTTCGATTTAATGAAATGTTTTCATTGTGATTCTCAGGAGACGAACGATGAGTTCGAGTAGCAGCGATGAAAGCAAAATTGATAAAAACATAGAGAACCGCCTGCAACAGGTTGCCACACGAAACAAGTTGACGGATACTAATGTGAAATCAATTCTAAAGGTATATTAATCTGAAATCTTCATGTGCCACTATTGTTTGATTGTTGTATTTAGCAACTCGTCGGAAACGATCATGTACTAGCTCATGTTATGTTAAAATACGAAGAGGAACAGAAAATCAGTAAAATCCAGAATGATCTGGAAAAATCTAAAGAACAGACTTTAACCCGAGCTAAAGCAAAAGCACTAAACCAACCACCAATGCCGGTATCACCACTTATCGGGCCGGCTTCTGTATCCGGAGAGGTAGCAGAGTTAATACACGATGAACTGCATTCGGATGATGACGACGAGGAGTATCATCCCGGTGAAGATGAATCCCTTCACGAGGTAATGTTTTTCGATTATTAACTATGCTAATTTGGATTTTAACGTGTAATTTTAGTCGGACGAAGACCCAACTAGTGCATGCTCGGACTATGATTCCCAACCTAGGACACCTGTATCTCAATGCACCGCCGAAGACGAAGGAACGCCAAAGTTCACAAACGATGGTCTTTTTAAGATTCCCAGAGATCGCAACGACAGCTGTAGCTCACAAACAGACAACGACTATATTATTGCACAGCGAACCAGATCCAAGGTGTGTCTGACAACGATTCCCATCGAGACGATTGAGTCCACCTTTTATCCACCTGATTTACCACCGGACATAATAGGTGACGTGACTGACAATAACGTCGATTGGCAAGAGTTTTTAAATGATTTTACCAAGCCACTGTCTTTTGGTACGTATGGCATCAACAATTGTTAAACTATTCAAGCTAATCAATTATTTATTGTTTTTCAGATATGGGGATCGAAGAAGATGATGAAGCTGACCCCGAGTATGTCGCAGCTGATGCGATTCCAAGTAAATACAATGTGATAATTTTATTCACATAAGTTTTACATAAAATTATATATTTTCAGTTGACAAAGAGGAACTGCGTCAGATGAATATATCCCAAAAGGAAGTTAACGATCTGCTTGACGAAATCTTTCCGGACATTGATTTGTATAACTGTGAGAGCTTGAGTATGCAACCCGAACCGCTAGAACCGGTAAAATCATATAAATCAATCAAATCTAAGAAACCCCGCACCGAACAGACTCAATTTGAATCTCCCGTTAATATGGCACCGCTGATGTTTAACAATTCGGTTTTCGAGCCAAATCAAATGTCAACGCCTATCCTGGATAAGCGATCTCGACACTTAGCCACGGTAGCTAGTAACATTGCTCCAACATTGCCTCCAATTATCGAAGAACCACCCTCTATTCAGTATGCCATAAATCCGATTACCATGAGTACAATAGGATCGGTTGTGATGAACCCCCCAATCGTCCCAACAACAACTTCAATCGATACGTCCACTCCTACAGTTCCAAGTACCACTGCTGTGGTGAACGTAAATGGTGGACTAATGCTACAAATAAACACGATGAACTCTTTTCAAGGCGCAGTTCTACAGAACGGTATCCTGCGATTGCCCGAGTACCAGGAATTTGTGATAAAGGTTCCGACGATGGATTGCATTCAGAACATGAAACTTTCGCATCCAGTTGTCATGGGTTCAGTTATTGTGGAGCCTCGATCTGAAAAAACTTCAAGTATCGAAGAAACGATTGCCAGTAAAACCGATTCCTCATATTCACGAAAAGAAATGCCCCGTGCTCAGCGTAAAATTTTTGAGCATCTTGAGCATACTGTTCCAGATACAAAACTCTCAACGCTCCCTGCCCAAGGGTTTACATCCGATCAGCGCAAAGTGTACGTGCTTCAGATGCGCATGCACACTCAGATGTGTGGTCAACAGTTTCTGCAAACATTTGCCCATCCAGCGCTATGGAAAGATGCAAATAAACCAAAGAAATACATGGTAAATTCTTAAATAGTTTTTCAGGTTTATAACTTTCATTATTTCCTTATTCACAGGATGAACTAGCAAAATTAACAAAATCTACCGAACACAATGACGAATTCAATATAATGGCTTGCCTCAAACTTATGAACCAGTGGGAGGCAGATCTGACAATTGATAACGCCGAGAACTCCAAGTACATCAAGTAAGTTCAAAATTCAAAGTTCCTTTAATTCAGACTGATAATAATTTAAATTCTATTGCCAGGGAACTTATAAATAATGTAGAAAAAGCCAAACTTAAGAATCACACGCTGAAATTCCACGATCGCATAATTCGTCTGTTTATCAACAGTAAAGTTTTTATGTATCCGAAATTCTTGCCATCAGCTCCGTGGCGCATGGATCTAAACAACAAGCGTACCGTTTATTCGCCATTTGTTGACTAGTACGTACCAACGATTTTAATACATTCTTTATAATTAATTTTATACTTTAAACAGTCCTGTGGCACATCGACTTGAATACTACTATCTATACTGGGAGGATCGATTCAGACGATATAATTATGGTAAACTTAGAACGGTGTCGATAAGGCGTGTTGTCAGTTCGATTTGTCATTTTGACTATCCTTTTCTGAACGAAGATTCGTTGAGTGCATACGTTGCTGAACGTCGACGAAAGACATCCATGAATCCGATAAAAGTATGTTTCTACATTATCTTATTGAGTTTATATAAAATGTTTATGTTTTTCCTTATGTTACAGTATTATTTTATGTACAAATGTGCACCACCAGCTAAATTTGACATGACAACGGTAAATATCGAACCAATGGCACTGGTTGACAGGCCTTTGAAGGAATTACCCGAGGAATGGCAGGAGCATGTAAAGCGGGTGAGTTTTGTTTATTTAATGCAAATTTAAATTAAATCGTGGTTAGGTTTTTAGTGTAAAATTAGAAAATTACAGAAAAAGCAGCTTTTCGTTAGGTTTATCTTGAAAATGATCAATTAGCATATGGAGAACCATATCTAAATAAAATGTGTAATTGTCTACTGAGGAGGAATAGGCTTGAAGTTAAGGTTGGGAGCAGTCACAATCTAATGGTGACCAATCTCACGTTGAAAATAGCATATGTTATACAAAGAGAAACGATTCGAATCTGAATCAGATACTGTGGGGAGGAGTCCACCGGAGCTCAAAAAATACAGTTTAGACAAAGTTGTTAACTGTTATGTATATCCACGAGGCCTCCCAGCAGCATAGGAAGGCGATATTAAGATAAGATATATTTATTTGATGACGCTTTTTGTTGTAATTTTCTGGTAAAATATAGCCTCACGGTATGACTTTTAAGATAATCAACATCATGGAAGATATTCTTGTATCGTCTTTTATAAAAGCCAGCTCTCGCGACAGGAACAAGGATTTTATCTCTCGTCAACATATCGCTGTATTTGATGACGTCCTTGTACCTTAAATATGTTGAGCATTTATATACGATACGTGTTTAATACGTGGTCTTTTATCACTTAGATTTTGCAACCAGCATACATTAAAAAAGGTCAGACATACCGGCATCAAGAAAATTGGCGGAACTATTATTTCGATTTAATCGAATTTCTAGACGAGATTATTCTCTAGTCAGCGGTGTTCGTATGACACTTGATATTTCGTCAATTACTGGAAAAACAATTGCCGGAATAACAATTGACGGAATGTGTAATAAACTACAATTGTCTGAAAAACAATTGAATTAAAAAAATACAAAAATATAATAATGTGTTGTTAATTTAAAAAAAAATATAACACATTTATGGATAAAGTACAGTTTAGGGGTAGTATCGTAAAACAGTTGTAACCAATATTCAAGGAAATGAGTCCCAAATTACGTATCAGGTTTCAGATCTCGTCGCTCGTCTCCTTCCTTTGAGGTGGTTAAAGTTTGTATGTTTTTTTTTTAGTTTGAAGGAAAATCGTTCAAATAAATGATTTAAATAAGAAAGTATTACATACTTTTTTCTATTTATTTTTTTATGTTTTTTGTTCAAAAAGGTGTTGTCATATGGTACTATCCGCCGTCTATCTATCCACCATAAGGCCATATACGAAAATTTCGAGTTTGTATATAGCCCTATTTCGATAAGTAGTCTCAGGCAGATGGTGCAACCGGTTAATTCCGGAAAAAAAAAACTTTTTACTAAAAATAAATAATAATCTTTAATATAAAATGAAAAATATATAAAAACTAAACCTTTTTTTATGTGAACTAAAAATCGAAATTTTGCTTTTTGTGAAGCGTACAATCTCCAAGAAACACCCTTCAAAATAGCCAAAGTGTAACACAAATATCTTTGTTTTCAAGATAATACAAGTTCTAAAACCAAAATTAACTATGTTTTTTTATAAAAAAAAATTGTTTATTACTTTTTATGTTTTAAATGAATAAACTTAGAATTTTGGCAATAAAGAAACTATTATAAACAATGTCCGATTTGCGCGTGAAAAAGTCATATTATTTTATTTACAAAAAAATGTATATAAGGTATCTAGATTTTAGTATAAATAGAGGCCGAATAGGGATTCAGCGTTCAGTCAGTATTGCAACCTCGTTTTGAGAAGTCACCTTTATTTGTATTCTCTGTCTCTTTCTCTCTCGCCTCACTCTCCTTCGCATCTCTCTCTCTCTCTCTTGCCTCTCTCTCACCTCACCCAAGGTCACAGGCGAGATCTGCTCCGGAGTAGTCCGCCAGCTCAGTTCACGAAATCATCGTCAGTCACCCCCAAAGCTGCTTTAGCTTGCTTAGCTCGGCACACCATAGAGCGCTCAATATTGTTTTCTGCATTCATCCAAAAAACAAAATATGTATACCGGTTGCTGAATCATCTGAAAACATATCAATCGCTGTAAAATCTAAGAAAAGAGAACTGATCTTCACATCGGTTTAAATTCCGCAACAAACTGGCAATTTTTCATCTGCGGCCATTTAAATGTACGTCATCGATCTTTGAACTGTGCTGGAAAAAATACGGCTGGTGTTGCGACCTACCATCTGTTGAATTCATCTCCTACCATCCATCGCCACCTACGTTCTAACCCACCTAAAACAGACAATTCTTGTCATAACTATGATCTTTATGAGAACATCTGAGCTAGAAGTACTGAATGAGTTGTCTTCTGACAACCTACCCGTAGCCTTCACCATATGGACTGATCACAGCACTGTAGCCTTATCTCAGACCTTGCTTTCAAACTGGAAACTGAAAAAGGTAGACATGTAGCCAAACATGCACACGCAAACCCCAGGCGAAGTGGACCAAGAAATCGAGAACTTAACAACCCTATTCACCCTCGCAGAGTGTGATCCTTGCTGATTATTGTTGTTGTTGATGCCGGACCATCCGTCTCCATCTCTCTTGGACGCAGCGCTAAGTTTTCGAAGTTCCAGCACCCGCTTTTCAATGAACTGGACCACATCATTCTTCATTTAGGATTTAGAGGGTACAAGTGGATCCCATTCGTCGGTCAGATAACCAATAAGTCGATTGTTCCGTCGAACATTGGCAGCGTGATCTCCGACGGTTTTGGTGGTGCTAGAGCATTTTGCAACCGGAAGAATTGAACACGCCTGCTTGACGTTCAACATCAGTAAAAGCACATAGTACAACCATACCTGAGCTGCGGACTCGTAAACATTACAAAAAATGGAACATTCAGACTGAATGCTGACATTAGTTTGGTGACAGCAAATTTTAACGAAGTTCCTAACCTCACAACTGACTAGCTCTGCAGCTCTAATCGCAGTTTGACAAATTTACTTTTAAAATAATTTGACAAATGATTCTTTAATGGACAGGACGACGCCGAATAGCCAAAATGGATAACACAGACTTGTGACTTAAAAAAAAATGGACTGCATGGATGGACTGAATGGAAGTCTGTGTGGACCGACACACAATGTGACAGCTTGAGGTATTCGAAAAACCAAATGCTCGAACATAACCAAACTTCTTTTGAAATCAAGTTGCATCTGGGAACTTGTAATTAAATATTTTGTATTCTCCGTTGAAACATTAATTCAAACAAACTATTATTACACTGAAAAAAACGGAATTATTGCTATGCCTTACGTGTCTCTGAGAACAGTAAATATAAACATTTTGTATTTGAAATTATAATTTACAGCTTTTATAACTACCATATAATTTATAATTTAATTTTAATTTTATATATACCACTATATTTCGGTCACAAAAAAAATCAAACTGCCTAAGAAATTTCTTTACATTAGACTGCATATATTTGATCGTAATAAATCTCTTAAAATGTATACAGATAATTGCAGCTATTACATAAGGAAATCCCTTATGCAGTTTGAAGTTTTTCGTAATCGAACCAATTTCGAGAAGCCTATATACATTTTAGTGAAATTTTCTCATTACTTACTCGTTTTTCACATTGAAAATCAAGCAACTTTCAATATATTTGTTCAATTATCGAAACTTTAAAGCAAAGAAAACAGTATAATTTAAACTAATTCAAATATATTGATGACCAACGAACACTTTTTAGTACTTAAATCAATCATAAACAAAAATAGATCCTTTTTAAATTCGTCCTTTAGTCAAAAGAATTTTAAAAATTGCGCGTTTTTGTACGCCATCTATCGAATACGAAACTATTCATTTGTTTTGTAAACTGACGTTTACTGTGCAAAATGTAGACAAAAATAGACTGCATACAACAAACTTATTTGTGTTATGTTGCACGTAAATAATGTCCTATTTATGTTAATTCTGTTTAATGTGTTTTGTTTAATAGTATTTAAGAATCTAAAAAATCGCCTTCTATTCATATCTAGATAAAAAATCTCGACGAAACAGATCAACTTCAATCAAAACCTGTGACAGTGCCTTCGGTACCGTCAAGACTTCGCAGTGCAGTATGTCGAAACCTGTCATCCGCGCTAACCGAAAATACAGCACATCAGGACGTACCCACCGTTGAGCCAATAAAGATTATCATCAAGTACGACAGTGAGCCCATTTATTCGTACGCATTAAATGACCAAAAACCGTGCAACGTAATACCAACCACAACTCCATCGGCAAATCCAATTTTGACTGATGATTGTAATTACAACGGAATTCAGGACATACCGGATGATAATAGTATAACGGATCGAAGTGAGGTTAGCAAATGTAAATGTATTCGTCGATCTGGTGGCAATACAAATGCTACGAAGGACAAAGGTCAGACACTGTTAACGTCGTACTTTTCGAAAAGTACCAGCGTCACTGCGACACCAGTGCAAAGTGTGCCAGATGAGAAGCCACAGAGACGTCAACCTAAACGTGATTTTCAAACACGACAAGCCAAACGTGTTTTACGCAAATACCAAAGATTTCCTAAAGTTCGTCAACCACGAAAACCTTCGAAATTGTTACAAATTTTACGTAATTTCAAGCGTTCCTCTTTAGAGGGTCTATTCGAACATAATACGAATCTTTTGAAAATCTATAGGTGTTTCAATTCAATCGATCTGTATACACGGCTACTTTTCGATTTACACAATATGAGCGGTACGACGACAGCACAGAATGTAAAACGTCCGGGAAAAACGTCTGCGGATGAATTGAGTAAACGTCTGAAGATTGAATCACCACAATCGGCTGATGATGGCGCCGGTGAATCGTCCCCAGCAGCTGCGATGCTGGCGGACCGAGATGGTTTTACTCTACCTAAACGTGGTCAGAAGGGACAACGGACCGTTGACAATACTAAACTTATGATGTTACCAGTCAGTCGCGAGGATACCAACGAAAAGGACTTTTGTAAGTGGTCTGTGTGAGATTGAAAAACTTATATTTTAAATTCGGTTTTTTTTTATGCAGTATTTGCACAGAACTTTATGGAGAAGGTTGAGGAGACGTACTTTGCCGAAGATCGACCAGACAAAGTGGACGAATTCCATGCGATTCTACAGAAGTTCAGCGTGGACTCGGAAAAGGCTCCCGATTTATATTATGTGAATTTAACTTAGTAGTTTTGATTATTTAGAAATACAATATTTTTGATTGCAGAAACTGGAGACGCTTTTTCTGCCCGAGCATCCCGAACTTGCGGAAATGTTTCTGACATTTTTGCTTCCCGGTGAGGCGGCACAAATTGGCAAGTTTATGGAGCACTTTATGAGTACAAATATGATGAACTTCATCAACAAGCTTAATATATTCTTTAACAAGCAACCCACACAGGTTTTATTTATTAATATTTAACGATTTCTTAAGGAGATTATATATTTTTATTTAAAATTGTAGATACGTAAAATTCTCGCCTGCCTCAAAGATCTCTCCGAACTGGACGACCTGCATATGGACCAGATCAAAGACAAAATTCTGCCCCTGCTCAAGGGCAATCAATTACTAATCGAATGGTTCCTACACTGCTTCCCAAGCGAACCATCGCCTGTCTGCTCACTGGACGAATACGAGAATCTAAATGCTAGCAAATTTACGCAAGAAGAGTCTGAAGTATATGAATATATTCCACCAAATCAGATACTTCCGGATCCAGTGGAAAATCCCTGTCATATACGTTATATGAATGGACGTATTTTCTATGGCAGTCGAGTTCTGTTGCCGGCACGATTGTCATTTATGGTGCGCAACAATGGTAACTGTCCAGATGCTGATGGTGAAGAACAAGTACCGACAGCATCAGCAGCAGTGCTCAAGGATTCTGATTCGATGCATTTCGATGATGATCAGCATGTATCATTAGCTGCCTCTCCACCGAACAATGAGTATGCATGTGTACATGATATTCGTCATTTCGGTGATGTTAAACTGCGTGATCATCATCGTACACATTTTGAACTGGACGCGTCGTTTCGTGAGGATCCAGATGCCAGCGAAGATGAGCTACGAGGTACATAATCAGTATTGTAATCATTATTTATAGAATATCGTAAAGTTTTATTTCATATATTTTGCTAGAAAATGAGATTAAAATCGAATCGAATTACGAATCGGATGAATCGTTTGTGACCTGTGACGATCAGGTGCTTAAGGCTCACAGCATTCGCCTGAATCCGGCCGCCTATTCGTCGGCATCTATGAATACTGCAGATATTCTTAATCTTCTGAAACCACAGCAACAATCACCGGAAATGTAAGCAATAATTCAATATATTAAGTAGCTCTTAAGTCTAAATATTCTACATTTTTAGTATTGATTCTACTGGTACTTCAACGTCTCCAAAGAAGCAGGCCAACAAACCAAGCACACCTGTTCGAAAGTCTCCAAACGCCAAGAAATCATCACCTACTGCGATTGTCAAAAAAATTACATCCATCGTTCCCGAAGATTCACAAGCCTTGCAAACTGCAAAGAAACTCAAGCAAATCGTTGAATCCGACGAAGAATCCACAAATACTGCAAAAAGTCCACGTAAATCAACTGGAAAAAAGACCATACCAACAGTACGCAAATTTAAATCGGATGATGACGATAACGACGATGACGAAGTGGTCAACGATGACCAGACAACAGATGAACCATACTGTGATATTTCGGTTAGTGATGCTTACGACGATGATTGCGACGAATCGAAGCCAACAATAGATCAAATTGATGCTGAACAACAGCCACTAGCTTCCGCGTCGTTTTGGTCCCGTGAGGAAGACAAAGTGCTATTGGAGAAAATCCAATTGGGTTTGCCCGAAGCGGAGCTTGTCGAAATGTTAACAATTCAATTGGTAGGTCGTACATCTTCAGAGATTTGCGATAGGTATCGTTTTCTGATGGACGTTATTGCAGCGCTTACCTAGTTATCCGGGTGAATTCGTTTTATTGAAGCATGTCGTATATATTTATTTGATTGTCAATATCGCACAACTTATTGTACAAACCGTTTAAGGTGGTTTTATATTTGTTTTTTGTATATAATTAAGTTTAAATATATGTATATATATATAGAATCGAGAATTATAAAATATAAAAAAATACTTTTAATATACCAGACGAATGATATAAATAAAAATAAAATAATTTTATAGACCTGTTTTGGAAAAGCATCTCGATTTGAATCGTTTCAATTGTTTATTATTTTTATTTATAAACTAGATTAATATGTAGTACATATTTAGGAGTTTAAAAGTGGAGTATTTAAGGGAAAATTCCTGGAGATTAGTAAAAATAAGATACTCTAGCTAGGGCTCTATAATTTTCGATGCCTTACACAAACTAGCAGTTATTTTTTTTAATTCATTTTATTGGGCTTCAACATCTTGGTTATTCGTCCCAAGTTAACCATATGTGTATTTTGACTTACAATATACAGTATCTATCAAAGGCAAGTTAACACTGCCTTATAATTTGTATATGCTTAAAATACACCAAAATCCGCCGCACAAACTAAATTTAATTTGATGTCGGATCCAACACACTGTTTCAAATTACCGTTATGCCGTTACTTATAATGAATTATAATGAAAAATAAGTTAACAGCATTTGTTTCATTTGTTTTACTGGTAATAACATAAATATTTTTAAAAACTAATTGTTATATAGTGTTCTACAAAATTAAGTTAGTAAATTTAAATAAATATTTAAAAAAGTTCATATGAACTCTTAGGCCTTAACATATTTTTAGATTCTTTGTCAATTTCTAAGGTTAAAAACCAAAATATAAAAAATTTAAGCATTTTACGACTGAGGAGCGTAGAGTGATAATAAAATTATATAATGAAGGTCAATCCTTTCGAAAAATTGCAGCGTTGTTTGAAAAAACAGCTACTGCAGTTTTCAAAGTAATTCATGCATATACAAATGAAGGCCCCGAGTAGGACCGGCTTGTTGTCCAGGACGTCCAAGAAAAACATCTGAAAGGGAAAATAAAAGAATGCTCTCCATATCCGATGCTAACCCAAGCTTATCTGTGCCAAGATGCTTCCCGAACGAAAATTGGTTCTAAAATCACCTGTATATTGGAATAAAGTCCTGTGGATGGACGAATCGATGATACAATGCACCAATTCACAACGCTAAAGTGGTAATGAATTGTATTAGTCAACACAAAATAAAGGATTTAGAGTAACCACCAAGTCCAGACTTGTCACCGATTGAGAATATGGAATTATTTTACCGCAGAAGATTGTAGAAGATTCCCGCTTTCATTTCCAGACAGACTTGCGAAGATGTCACAGAGAAATGGTGGACCCTATGACTATTAAAAAGGTGTGGTAACTTATTTTTGCAACGCTAACTTTCCTCTATAACTTCCTTTTATTTATTTATTTACTTGTAGGATTTACATTTTCGACTTTAAATGGATTAAATATACGAACATTTTTATTTGTAAGTTGTGTGTGGTGTAAAAATCAAATAATTAACTTTAATTCATTGGGATCGTTGTGGTTCATCAGGTGTGAGTGTGTGATGTGTGTGTCCTATTCTAAGTCTAGTTATTGCTTGACGTTGTTATCTGGATAGATGAACTGGAAAGTGCCATCTCCGTGTTGTGTTTTTAATTATTCGCAAATTGTTGTTGATGATGTTGGACCAGAGTTCTATTGTTGTTTTTTTTGTTGATGAAATTGAGTCCGTTATAGCCTTTTAGATATGGATTCGTGTTGTGCATTTTGTGCAGCTCTTACCGCTCTCTAATTACCATAAATGCCTGCTCGGGATCCATATAATTTGTATATTTTTTCCCGATAACTGGCCAAGGGCGTTGGTG